>JADLZN010003126.1:0-69378 GCA_018155175.1 Sinocyclocheilus anophthalmus | reverse complement strand
GGTGGTTGAGGAGATTCCCCCCTTCTTTGTAAAGCGCTTTGAGTGCCCAGAAAAGTGCTATAAAAAAGGAATTATTATTAGATTAGATTTCAACTGTTGTAGAATTTGCATCGGAATTTAGTTGATTAATTTTTGTGGGTCATTTGAACTCGACATACGTTTCATGTTAAAGATCGCTGCCAAGACCCACAGGAACACAGTTCTTTGATTATATAGTGGTGGCCAAAATTATTAGAACACATGTATTTTCAGCAGCTAAAAAATGGTTTTTAGTCAGTTCTTTCTATCTTTTGCTGTAGTGTCTGGAATAGTCTGGTTGACTTTCCAAACATTTCTACGATATATTCATTGCAAGAATGCAGGGATATTGTGCATCACAAGATGGTGACACAGCCATGGTTGCTCAATACCCTATGACGAGATTAACATTTAACATTCATGCAGCAACTTATGAACTTTACAATTGCATTACCTTAATAATTTAATTTTATGTTGTTCCATTCCTGCATCCCGGGGAACAACACCTCCCACTTGGCTTGCTGGTGACAGCTCTCCGTTTGCACACAAAAAATCTTGTAACATTTTAGTTTAGGGACCAATTCTCACTAATAGTTGCCTTATTAGCATGCATATTACTAGCAATTTGGTTGTTTAGTAGTACTTATAAAGCACATATTCTGCATGACCATATTCTACACCCCTAATCCTTCCAATACCTAAACTTAACAACTACTTAACTAAGCAGTGATTAGGAGTTTGAGGCAAAAGTTGTATATTTATATAATTTATAGTTTTATATGTCATATGTTCTCATGTTTTTACAATTGAATACTAATATTGTTGTTGTTATTGTTGTTTTTACAGACGTTTGGATAATTGTATTGAATGTAATTGCGCGCAGTACCATAAAGAACATACACTTTTTTTATTTAATACAAGGTTTCAATCTCACCGTTTTTTTCTTCCACTCTCGTTCGGTGGAGACAACATCGTGGCCTTTATGCGAGGACCCTGTGCACTCCTTACACACGCACACATGTTCGTTTCTGCAGTAGGCATCCAGGAGGCGCTTGTGTGTCTTGCACATCTTGTCTTCGAGGTTGTGTATGGGCTCCACCAGCTTGTGCGAGCCCATCGCCTTCCCCTTCTTATGGTGCCGCAGGTGAGCTTCGCAAAATGAACCCGGGCAGCTCAGACACGACTTCATGGCCTTCATCTTCCGGCCGATGCAGGCATCGCAGGGCACGTCTCCCGCTTTAGCGAAGTCTCCCCAGTCGTCATCTTTCTGTGGGGAATTCACGAACTCAGGAACCGAGGACATCGTCGACAGACCCTGGAACTGTTCTGCGATCTCAGCCAGCACACAGTTGACGCTGAGCTCTGGTTTTCTGGAGAAGGCTTTCTTGCACATGGGACACAGGAACTTCTTGCTGTGATTCCAGAAGCCCTGCAGACAGGCCTTACAGAAAGTGTGGCCGCAGGGAGTGGAGACGGGCTCGACGAAGACCTCCAGACAGATGGAGCAGGAGAACTGCTCCTCCGACAGGATTCGCCCCGGAGACTGCGGGCCTGCGAAAGGTTGAGGGAGAAAGAGATGGAGTTAGATTGGAGGCACCAAAAAGTGGTCTTCTGCTTACATGCACTCATTTTCATCATTTAGAATGAATCAAATCCAATTTTGGATTCTTAAAGTATAATTGGCATTTTTGGTGACGTGTGTCAGCATTGTTTTCGATATTTCAGAATGTTTTTTTTTTTTTGGCAAATATATCCTCCACCGACTAACGTGAGAGGTAAAAAAAAAACATGTACGTAAGACATAAACGTGTAAATCTGCACATCACTGCACTGTGCATGTGTGCAAAGTATATTTGAATCCAATTGAGAGGATAGTCAGATTCAAGCATTTACTTGCTTACTTAGCTTATTTTTCTTCTCCTGATTGGATTATTTCAGGTCTGTATCACCTTTCATCAATCCGATCAATTGGAATTGCTCAGACAGAGGTGTTTACAAGGCTTTTTTTAAAGTACATTTGTGCCATTAATCTGATTACTAATGGATTATTTGGGTGCATGTAAACGTAGCTACTCAGATGTATATACTTTCCCATCTCTAGAAACGCATGCTTTTAGTTGATTGTATACATATGCAAATTCAGGCCTTGCCTTGGACTTTGAAGCTTGCAGGCAAACAAAATAAATTCATTCTACTTTTCATTTGTGCACCAACATCTCTATGAATCATCAGCTACCTTTTCATCCCAATGAAACTTGTATTGCATACAACATTTGCGAATAAAGCAATGTTTTCATCCAGTGTGTTCAAAAGAACAAAACATTCACTGGCGTAAAGTATCAGTGATACAATTATAAAAAAAAAAGTTGGGAAACCAGGGAAGCCTGTGACTTTTTTCCCTACATAAGGACAGATGAAAAACAAAACAGTACTAAATGTGATCGTGTTTTTATGCACATTTGAAGATTTTTTGCACATCTTGGGGTTTCCATCCAGCTTTTTTTTTTTTATGAAATAACTCCAAATTTGCATAAAATTATGTGGATGGAAACATAGCTATTGAGTCAAAGACCCTGCTATTCAAAGGACTTTCGGGAACACCCATCACCAAACAAGAATCCAAGACAAAACAATAACAGATACTGACAAAAAAATAGCATATCCTAATAACATTCACAAAACCAAACTGAATAGTGATTAAAGTGATTAGCATCAGCTCTCCTGGCAAATGTGAAGGTATCAGAGGAGAATGAAAGGCCTGGCATTGGATCGGGAGTGTTAGCGTAGGCGTTAAGCGTGTGGGCTGTTAACACACGGGTCACATGCTTAGTTTCAGGTGAAGGTGGCCCATTATCTGAAGAGTTACTCGAGCTCTCGGTCGCTCTTGTGTCCTTAAGCAAATCACTTCAGCTTCCAGACTGTGAGACTGTGCTGGAATAAAGACTTTGAATTAAAGTGGAGGTTTATTTGAGAGTTATAGTCTAGCTTGGAAGGGAAAATGCAACATTTTAGGAGTCAGGCATTCAATTTGCCATATTGATGAAGCAGTGAAGAGAGTTTGGAGAGCGATTTGTTTATATTCGTACCAAAGTACAAGGCACTCAGCCCTTATTTAGCACTCGGCCCGACAAAAGTCCCTTTTGACGAAACATGCCAACCAAAAAGTTTCAAACTGTTAGTTCATAGTTAACATAAAATATCAAAGCTTTCAAAAAAGACTTATGAAAAGATTACATAATGAACAAATCTTCGACATGTTTGCAAGCCTCAATGGATCCGTCCTGATTCAACAGCCTCAGTCACTAACAGCAACAAGTGAGATACCAGATTTACAGCTTATGTAAGCTCAGAGAGTCACAGTTTCTTATCAGCACAATGCACACGTCACCGTGTCATCTCAGGAATGCTGTACAACCGGCTTTTCTTTGACTTCGGCAACATTCAAATCCAAACAACCATCTGTTCCTGTCTGCTCTTTTACTCACGTCCAAATAAATACAAAACCTCAAACTTCTGACATACTTAAGTCCAGTAAACTATAATGCAATTTCTGTTGAAACTTTAATGTCATATATTTAATATGTTTGTAAATGCATATGTTGTGTAATGATGAAGTTGCAATTTAGTCATTTAATATATAGGCACTTAAAGGGAATATTGCATTAACCGACAGTTATGAACATTAATCAAGTACTTGTACATTTCATTAGTAGTTAGTCACCACTCAAAAATAATGTACTCTTTAAAACATAACACATATTATTAAAAGCATATTGATTTAAAATGTGCTTGAATAACATTGCAAAGGGGGCTTTTTTTTTTTAATAGTGTAACTTAAGTGTGTTAAGAAACAGCCACGGAAGTATCTTTAAGTCACTTAAGTGCCCTTTGTTTCATTAATCTGCAAGTACATTTTTACATACTTAAGTATAAAATATTCAAGTGCACAATACAATTAACCAGACTTCCTTTTCACTAGGGCCGTGCATGTGGCTTCATCCTAGTAAGCAACAAACAATAATAGCAGAATCATAGAGCAATAACTACCTGATTTGATATGCTCAATGTTTGTCAGAAACAACCTCCATTTATTCAGACATTTAATATAGAATGATAAACTAAGAGAAGAGTTTGTGTAGGTGGAATAAACAGAGATTGTGACTTACACTGCATGATGAAGGATCTTCTCGTAGTTTCCTTGAAAGTCCCCCTGGCCTGCGAAGGGTGTGTGAGAATAAAACCTGTTCTCACACTCTTTCTCTGTTTGCTGTGGGTGTGTCTTCAGCCACCTGTGACCAGAGCTACAGTGTGTGTCGCTGACTTGAGCCTTGCATTTTGAATTCATGTTTAGTTTTTTTTTAATGGTGAGCTTTGATGAAATCTGTAATTACAGAACAGTTTGTGCAAGTCACTATACGATTATTAATTGACACTGTATGATCATGCTGATTATTATTGTCATGATGCAATATTATTTTATTATTATAGCTTGAAGTTCACGCAGTTGTATCAGTGGCTTGCTCCTACTGGCGTAAATTAGTACCACAAGCAACATGCTTTTCTTTTTAAGGCAACAGAGAATGTGGGGGATAAAGAGAAACTTTAAGAAAAATATTGTTTTAAATAGCAGCAGAGAATACTCTGGATGATCTTCTAAGATTGAATCTGACTTGAACCCCAAAGCAGTTCTATTGGCTGAAGGATATTTTAATAGTTGCTCTATTCAGTGAGATAAGGGAACGAGCGTTGCGTTATGACACCTATGGGGAAACTCCTGTTTATTTCTGATCCTGAAGCCTGATTGTTTAACATTCGTGTATCTTCATGAGAAAATGGTGCTTCAGTGACAGCCATCGACTCATGTGCAGTCTTAAAGCACAGCAGCCTTCACAATGTTCGTTCCCTTATCTCAGATAACCGAGGTTATGTTAGTAACCAGCACGTTCCCTTACGAACATATGGGGAATGCATCAAATAGCCCTGTGGTATAAGCAAGTGCAGAGCCCAGCTCAGGAGCGCACGTAATGAAGGCTCATAAAAGCATGAGCTAATTATGAGACCCAAGCCACTAGGCTGCGGACTATATAACAGAAACTTCTTCGATTACAGAGGGGATTAGGTCAATCAAACGGACAAAATCAGTGCATGGAGGGCAGGGACGTCCAAGTTGTAAAGCCTAGTGAAGGTGGATATCACCAATATAAATCCCGTTGGACTGATCCCAGGAAGAGGCCATCAATCTGGTAGGGTGGGCCCTCACTCTGATAGGACACTGTAAGCCCACTGAGGCATAAACCAATGCTATAGCATCAACTATCCAATGGGATAGTCTCTATTTCATAGCTGGCAGCCCTGTAGAGTGACCTCCAAAAGACAAGCCATACAAAGTGCTGCCTGAGTGGCTAGGTGCAGCAGGCTTCCGCTTCTTGTTTCCGGCTTTTTCTCCCATGATGAATATCTTCTCCTGAAGGATGAACAATTCGTACGAAATGGCACGCAGAGCAGACTTATAATAGCGCGGCTCCACCCCTTTTGGTGGTTGAATTGGCCACTTTAACTCCTTTTGCTCACTTTGCACATCATGAACTCATTTGTGCATGCAGGTACAAGAACGTGAACAGATCAGGCTTCATTATTAGAGTAAACAGGTTTCACCCTAAAGTTTGTCAACGCAACGGGAACTTATTTTTGCTATATGTTCAGCTGTCTGAGAGACTGTTTCGAGCGCTGTCAGAGAGGCGTCACACAAAAAAAGGGGTATGGAACAGAGTATTTTTGCTGGCTTATGCCTTGAAAGGTAATACACACACTATGTGTATCAAAATGCCTGTCCTTTGCAAGTATCCACGTAACACAGTAATTAGGTTTAAGTGCAAGCAAACAGCTGAGAAGGAAAATACACATGTAACAGTATATTGGAGCCGGGCAGCTCTTAAAGTGACAGCAGTCTAATATTCCTGCTGTCTGTCTTTCAAGTTAATCAAACAATAAAAGAAATCTCTCACTCCACTTGACTAAATCACTTTTGCAACTTACATTTGATTACTTTATACAATATATATAGCATGTCTTATTTATTTGTTCTACTGTAGTATTTTTGTCCTATTGCGTGTAATGATTTTCTTTCTTAGTTAATCATGGACTGTTTACTTTCTTCAGGCCTTAGTGTTTCTTTTTTTTTATTTTTTTTAATTTTATGCGAGTAATTTAGGTTTGTGTTTTTGGGTGGGTTGATATTGACACATCACATATGAAATTTCTATGGTATCAAAAAATTTGATATCATTAAGACCTTATTTAAAGCAAAAATAACTGTATTGTGATATAAATCATTATTGTGAAATAAAATTACTCATATTGTGATATAATATTTTGGTCATATCGCCCACCCCTAGTTTGTCTCATATATCCACAGGTATCTTACTTTTTTTGAACATTCAGGATACACATCATTCAGCTGTGAGACTGTGAGGCTATATTAGATACAATCCCAGATGTTTTTTTTTTTCAGATGTTCCTGGCAGTCTTGAGAGGGAGAGGAGGATGTTTAACCTTCATCACACCAGAGGAGGGCAGCACTCAGCCCTCTTTATTCCCGTCACAGCATTGCAGCAATCCTGTAAATGTTTTAGTGCACTGAGAGTACACACATACACCTGACCAATGTTCAAACACCTCATCTGGAGTCATTGGAGTTTGTCTTTACGGGTGTTGACGGACAAATACAGCCCTGATCAGCCATTTATGCTAGGCATGATTGAATGATACTGTGAGTATCACAGTGTAAACATGAACAGAAGAGCTCTGAAATATGTGTCTGGCAGATGTTTTAAAAACATAATTCCACATCTGATCCTCTTTCCCTCTCTTCAACCATGATTTATTCCATTACCATTTAACATGAAGTCTTTCTCGTTGATCTACTGAGCTTTATTTTCGGCTTTCTCTTTGTCTTTTTCTCTTCTGTCCGTGCGTTCAGTGCCTCAATCATTGTGTTCCCTCTCAGGGTTATTATTAGAAGCTCTGTTCTCTCTGTCACTTATTTTCTCCCTCTGTCTCTCCACCCCCACGTAACAGCACTTTACACTGCTGCTGCGATCGCACACACACACACACACACACAACACCACACAACACAACAACACACACACACACACAATTTACTTCCCCTGAGATCCTGTGTCGATGTATTCTTTAGGTGTACACTTACACACAACCCATTATATCCCCTCATTTCTCCTCCCCCTCTCTCGTTCCCTCTCTTGCTTTCACTCCCGCCCACTATGAGCCCAGAAAAGAACATACAGCCCAGATTTCTCATGACATCACGTTGAGTCACACAGATGCTTTAAACTGTACAGAAAACCTGCCGGTGAAAAGAGGGATTCCTAGCATAATACAGACAACACAGTATTTTATCTTTTATTATGAAACCTTGAGCCTCAATCAGGTTCTTAACCCAATCTCATGAGAAAACAACTGTTTTACGAGGAGGCGATTTCATGTGAATTCGTTCAATGTGATTTTTAGGAAGAAAGAAAGAAAGAAAAAATGCAAGCATGAAAGTCCAACCATAACCATCAGTGGGATGTAAGCTGATGAGTTTGATGAGTTGAGAAATATGTATGAATTCATATGAATCAGCCATCAATTCGCCAACATATGTTATGCGAGTACAAATGCTTGGCCATCACATTGCAGCTACTTTGGGTCAAGATTTGACTAGTTAGCTTGGTCGGGTTAACCCTAACTACACCATGATGAAGACAAAAAAAGTAACTTTCCTCATTGACAGCCCAACCCAAACTGGTTTACAATATGTTGATTGATTTGTACAAAAAATAAATAAATAAATCAAGTAGGAAAGTACAACCCTAAACCTGACTGTCAATGCAGAATCACACAAAACTGTACAAATATACAGTTTGTGCACCCATGCATGCACTTTCATACATATCGGACCCTACAGTAGTTCAATTTTCTCATGAAATCAACATTGCGATTATTATTATAGATGCTTTGCATGTGACCATATTTTGGAGAGCTTTTAAAAGTTTGATATGTACTTTTTTAGTGATATACTGATATAACAACAGTTTTTAACTATTTTGTTAACTATTTAACTAACGTTCTGGCAAATTGGTGGATAATTCATACGATCTCATTTGTACATTTTCATACAATTTTTCATGATTTCATGATTAGTGGTGGACCTTCATGCTTACCTTCTGTCATCAGTTTTTTTTTGGTTATATGTCTGAAATAGGGTTAACACAAGCTCAATATATTTTCATATTTTATTCTGTAACATTAAATACGTAAGTAATATCAACTTGTTGTTGGCGACATTAAATGTAATCACACCAAACTGGTAAACTCCACTCCACTAGTGGCTTTTTCAGTCTTGCTGTTTTTATAACCATGTTCTTGCAAACTACTGAACCTCAAACTTTCAGGGAAAATATTTTTAACGGAAGAGCTGTCAGAAGCTTAATGGTGGGAACTTCCAAGCGACCATGGTGTACTCTGTTGATGACCTACGTTTTGACTTCTGAGGCTTTCAATGTTGTGTTCATTTGTGAAGATTATTATGATGAACAAAAACATGTAAGAATCCTAAACCTTTGGTCACAGTGCAGATCGCATACAGTCGGAGGCAGTCTGGGTAGTGACTGACTATTACCCTGCACTATATTGCGTAATCAGATGCCAAAAATCAAGTACTCTGTTATTAACTATATGACAATTCTAATGCTCATAATCAAGTACAGTTACTTTTCTGGAATGCATATTTATTCACAAATGGCAATAAATCTTCCTAATTTATTATTCTCCATTTTTGTCCTCTTTTATATTTTCCTTTCTAAAAAGCCTCTGTGTGTCATACCCATTTTGCTTTGGCTATATCCCATATGAATGGTCATGTAATGTCATGCAACTAAAAGTCATGATTCAATTAGTTGCTTAATGCACTTTATGGTGTTGATATAAAAAAAAAAAAATAATTATTTCTCTTGCTTTTCTATATCATTACGGAGCGTTTACTGGCCATTTAAAAACAATTAGATAAAAAGTAATGTGTAAGTAGTCAGAATACATTACCTAAAACAAGTAACCTAGATTGCATTACTGAATGGTGATTCTCCAGAATCAAAACACACAAAAACTAGATTTAAACCCTTGAAAATATGGTCAAATGGTCTAAAGGAGATATAGGTAGAGTGCACATGTCTGCAGCTTCAGTTAAACACGTAGTAGTGCACCAAAGGGGAAAACATTCATCAAAAGGATGATGCAATAAAATGAGCCATGAGACCCCTCCAGACGGCCCTTACGACTATCACACGGAAATTAAACGTGCCGTAACACCGTATCACGCTCAGAAACATCCCCAGAGCTGCTCTCGTACAACGTGCACCAGTGGTGTGAAGATAGAGCACAGCGTCAACAGACTGAGACAAGCTGTTTGAAAGGTAAAATATGGTAAGATTAGCACATCAATCTGTGGTGGAGAACTGCCCAGTGTATACTGTATTGTGATCAGTGACAGTGAGAAAATGGAAACAGACGTGATAACGACCTCGATTTGGAATCAAGTTTTCATTATAAGGCCTGAAAACAGCTATCGGCTTGTATTCCCATTCATCTCAATGGCAGTTGCTCGGCTTGTTGGTGATCTCTGGACAGAGCTGGGGAGATTACCTACAAAGTGTAGTCCATTACTGATCACAGATTACATGATGAAAACTAGTATATTTGTGTTTGTAGCTGTCAGCATACAATCTGTAACCACTATGTTTATCCCCAACTTCCTAGGTGTTACGCATTAGTTTCCATACTGTTACCCAGTAGTGCTCTGTCTCTTCCCACGTGCTACTTTTGGGAGATTACACAGAGAGCCGAGGTGGTTGCTGGGGGGCTCTTGTACTCCAGAGAAACCGGCTAATGAAGCTGAAGTCTATACTCATCATCCGTGAAGCCAAACAGACTGACTCTGGGGATGGAGAGATGGAAACAAACCTCCTTTGGGGATAACAACACGAACTGTGAGGAAGTTTTCCTTCACAACTGATCTTGGACCAACTTCCCGTTTGGATCGCACAGGTAACTGATATAGGGAACAAAACACTGGCCTGATATCAGTAGGAAAAAAATCACACAGATGGGAGATGACGGAAGGGAACATTTTAGCACAAGGACGTCATATCATGGATTAATGAGGTCAGCATTCCATGGGTAATAAATGTATTATCCTCTGGCGTGTATATTTTTTACAGCCACCTTAATTATCCGTTGTTGACCCTTTACAAAAGGTCTTTATTTTTGTTAATTTGTTGTTAAAAAGTCAGCAAAAGAAGGTGTTTAACCTTCAGACAATGCTTTTTGTACACCTTACTAGGAAGTTGACAATTTAAAGTAAAAAGTGGGAAACTGAGAATAGAGTGGCTCAGTGGGTAGCAATGTCAAAGCCTCAGAACAAATGGTTCCCTGATTTGAAACCACAAGCCAGGAGGCATTTTTATGTTAAGCTTGCTCCAGTTTCCCCCACAATCCCTGTGTTTGACAGGCCATCCATCCAGAGTGGTTCCCTGCCTATGGCCTGAGACACTGGTATAGGCTCCAGCATCCATGTGACCTTACATACAGAAGGAGAAGCGGTTTTGAGAATGGATAGAGAAACAATAGCAATATTAACTTGTCTTTGCTCTACTCTGTAGAAAGGATCCAATGATGTGTCTTCTTAAGCTCCACGATCTTATGGACCGTACTATGTTTAACAGGGGAGATTTAACAGAGTTGTGAAATCTGATCCTGGAAAGTTCCAATAGCTGCAGGTATTTTAAGGGTAGGGTTAAAACAGACAAATGACAATACATGAATAACACAAAACAACCACGGTGGAGGTTTTCTTAAGCAAGTTTTAATTGTGCAGAGTTAAAAGAACTGAGGGCTGTTTGAGCGCTGCATCTCTCACTCCTCCACACATAGAGTACAGTAGTTTAAAACAGAAAATACAGGGTTCTGCACCTCAGAAAGATGATTTATCACAAGCATTTCCACATTTCTTCTCTAAAACACAGAAAAAGCAGCAACATACTGTAAACCCCAAAATGTCCAATCCACACCCTTGCAGCACCTCAATGTGAACAAGAGGTATAAAACAACAAAACAATGGATTCTCAGTCAAATTCAAACAGGACTAACGAGGGCAGATTACAGTGTGACTGACGTCTATCTTGTTCAATCTGATGTTCAGCCCAGTGAGTAAAGAATACAAGCAATACGACAGAGAATGATGCAACTTTTTTTTTTCCAAAGAGGTAAACAGATAAGCAAGGCTGGGTTTGGGATGCATTTGATGGCGATTCTTGACTTCGGTGGATTCCCTGCAGTGGATGGCGATGTCTGTCAGTGTCTCTGGCACTTGGAGATGCTCTTGTCTCTCGTAGCATTGCCGTTATTGCTAAAGGTTCCAGCAGATTTCAAGAAAATGTCTCCCTTTCGATCCATTCTCTAACCCTCAGCTGGCTGGAAAGGTTTAGACACATGTGAAATGTGGCTGTAGTACTACTCGCTCAATGAATGGCGAGGTTCTTTTCTCGGTGAGCCAAATTCTATCACGCCTCATTTCTGAGCCCTTAACCGGATTAGCTTGCAATGAAGGGTGAGAAGGAGAAAGCAGACAGCTGAAGAATTGGAACAAGACCGATGTCAATCACTCGAGTGCTCAAGGCTATTGAACGGAACTGAGAAATATCATAAAGCAGGGTGTTTAAGATATACAGCTGCATGCTTTCAATATACAGTACCCTATTCATTTTGTCTCCGTGTTGAATAATATTATGTTCTAGTTGTAATATAGTATCTATGACATCAGTATGGACCACAGCTGCTTCGTCATATATTCCATCGGACTCTAAAACAGGCTTCAGAATCCCAGTTGACATGCAATACAAGAGAGATTGAGGATTGAAAAGCCTTCAGGGGAAGCAGAATGAGGCCATACTTAAAATGGGCCATATAGAACCACAGGGGACAAATGTAAGCGGTCTTGTGGGTACAAAGAGTTAATGAGAGGTAGAAACAAAAGGAGAAACCAATGGGGTTGAGGTTGAATTTGCTTTTTTACTCTTTTGAATTTGACCATAAATGGTGTCTGACTGGGAGTTTTGACTATGTAAATTGGCCCATTGGGTTATGAAGGTAACTTTCATACAAAGCTGAGTCTTAGCAAAGAGATTTTCTCCTTTAAATAGAAAAAGAGGTTACATTCCAATAATAATTAATAGAGCATTAATTAGTTTGAGACAAGAGACCGAAGCGTAGATACAGGCCTGGCTTTTCAGAGCAGGTCAGTGTGCCACATGCAGATTTTAATGCGAGGAAAAGTGTGAATGCTCGGAAGTTGTGCACTGGGGATTTGGAGTTACTATTCATGGCGAATAATCTTGTGCATTTTTGTTTCCTCCTCACATCTTACACGTGTTTCTCTTGTCTGATCTCTCCAGTGACTTTAAATCTGTGGTTGTGTGTTGGGAAGCGCAGTCAGTCAATACCACGTATGCACCTCGGCTCACGTTACCACTGTTGTAACACGATAGCGTATCCTGATCCTGTCCTTTGACTGGCTAAAACTGATCAATGATTTCATTTCAGTGGCCAGTGGCACTCGCTCTACATACTATTCTGATCAGATGTCACAGGGAGAACGGGATCGATTGCAAGGATGAGGGCAAAGTTTCTTGCCAACGACTACATCGTACTTAGGCATCTCTTCCATTGGCTGCAGCTTTTATCCTTCTGTTATTTATTACACTTTTTGAAGCAGTGCATCCTGTTTTCTTCCAGGTCCTCTTGGCTCTTGTTGTCTCTCGATTCTCTGCGCTGACCGCAGGTGCATCAATAATTCAGGTTTGTAAGGAAACTGCATACCTTTTAGGTTAAAGTTTGTGGACTAAAACAGGCACTAGATGCTTGTCAGTACTACTCAATCGTGCTAGTTATCACCATTTTGGCATCACTCTGGGAGTCAAGTCCCGGCTGACGCATGGTTTCCACTGACTGAAACCGAACCAAACCTGAGATTTTGTACCATGCTTCACTCAAAACCACAGAGAGAAATGGAAAGACGAGACAAGAGAAGATGTGAGGTGGACGTGTGCACTGTGCTTTTCTGAAGCGACTGTTGTGTGCTGTGCTTACTCTATGTGTGAAAGAAGATGATAGTTTTTCTCATATGGGACAAAGATAAAACGGGAAGTTAAAGAGGAGTTTTTTGGGGGTTTGAGGGGTAGATATGTGGCTTTAGTGGATATGTGGAGCAGCAGAGGGGAGACTAGTTTAATTTCATGCTCGATTAAGTTATGCTTCTCTCTCTTTCTCTTGCTTTCTACCCCTCCTCACATTTTCTTCCTAAACCATGTGTAAGATGTCCTAATTGCTCAAGTATGTCTACTTCTTCTTCTTTTGAAAGCGTCTGAACTGGTTCTGGATGGCGAGGGCTGCTTTCTCTGTCTCCGGGGCTTCCAGATCGATATCGACCTCTTCCTCCTGCTCAGGTTTTCCTGCAGAGTCAGATGCCTTTTCTAGAACACAATGACCAAACCATTGAGTGAATCAACTCATAAGAAGACCCTTGTGAAAAAGAAGTAAACTTTAGCATAATTTTAGCATAGTAAGAGTACTATGGAAATATACTTTGAAAGAATATACTTAGATTCTACTTAAGTGCATTCTATATTAATTTAAACTATAATACGTTTTTCATTCCATCATTCAGTATATAAAAACAGTGATTCAGGTCACATCGAATGCATATTATATGTAAATTTCATATTACTTCTATTGTCATTGAAATAAGTTTAAAAGTCCAGCTGACAAAGCTTTGTGGTCACTAAAGTAATTCGGTCACAGTTTATTTTAAGGTCCAATTCTAGCTATTAGCAAACCATTAACTACTACTTTTGCCTCAATAAACTCCTAACTGCTGCTTATTTAGTAAGGTAGTTGTTAAGTTTGGGGTATTGTGTAGGATTAGGGATGTAGAACATGGTCATGACAGACGATATGTGCCTTTAAAGTAACTAATACACAGCCAAATATTTTATCATAGCATGCTCATAGGCAACTAGTTAATAGCGAGAATTGGTGTTACCAAATACTTTAATGTCTTTCCTATTGAAACTTGCAGGTATATAAATATATGTGTATCCACATTTAATGAAGTTGCATTTACTAATGTAAAACTTATTGACTAATCTAATATTGATACCACTTCGGGTCTAAAGACTAAAAGTACTTTACGAGTAATTTAGCATTTCAACACAAAAATAAGTGTATTCTTTCAGCACGACAAAAGATTATTAACATAACATTCCAAATAAACCAAAACTTTTAATTTGATATTATTACTCTTTATTTAGTAAGTGTACTTAGTGTGTTAATAAACAGTCATGAAAGTGTCTCTCTTTAAGTCATTTAAGTGGCCTGTTATTTAGTTCATTACCCGCAAGTTTTTTTTTGTTTATATATACACGTTTAATAGCTGAAGTACACTACAAGTGCATAGTCAAACCGATCAAGCATGCTTCTTATTCACAAGGGCACAAATGACACTAGATTTGTACATTTTCTGAAGTGCTTATGCAAAACGGTCTGCAATGACGCTGTGGTGTTTGTGAATGGATGGTAGGTGGCTTAATGCATGATACATCGTCCCAGCATCGCTGTGAATGTGAGAGCGGCTGTATACAGAGAGACATGTGGAGAGGCAGACAGACCTTTGTTGTCTGTGGCAGACGTTTGGCTGCTGTTGGCCTCCCCTGTGTGTCCACGCTGGAGGGCAGAGAAACAGAGAGAGAGAGAAGGTCAGACACACACCGGCCATTTCGGTTTTTTTTCGCCCCCTGCTTTGGGCAACACGCGCTTGTTTGAGATCGAAACTTTGAACACTCCCAAGTGTTGCCCTTTGCTCGATAATGCTGTAGGTCCTGCAGAACATTTTTACATACAATCAATAACTTGACTGCAAACCAGGCCTGGAGATGAAAAATCTATGCGACTGAAGCTGCTCTTTTCCATACAACAAAACCATGCAGTGTCCAGGGGATGTCAAACTTTAAAAAGTACCATAAAGCACCTAGGATTCAGTGAACAGACAGCCCATCCAGTCTTTTAAAGCTATGCTTCGCTGGCAGTGTAATGCTGCTCAGTCCTCCTGGAAGCTCCTACTTATGAGTTTGACATAATTACGACATGTGTGTTGAAAGTGATTTTGTGTGGAATGAAATGAACTCAAACTTTCATCTTTTTTTAGCACTAATGCAACGTAATGAAGAGTAAAGTATGCACATTTGGTGTGTAATTGAGGCTTTTTCTGTGTATTTTTCCAGCATCAATCTGCTAAATGTGACTATAAAGCATGACGGTATTATAAACATTAACATGATTGTCTGTAAAGCTGCTTTGAAACAACGTGTATTGTGACAAGTGCTATACAAATACATTTGAATTGACTTGTATATTATCATTTTCATGATGCCACAGAGAATTATGGGAAATAATGTAGCTCAGTTGTATAAACTAGCTAAATGAGTAGTGTTTCTGGCCATTTCTATGGCTATTCTTAATCAACAATACACAAAATGAGTATAAAATTAGATTCTGCCATTATTCTGTAATTAACAGCCCCTTGACACCCTAGAAAGACCACTGACCGTCACTTCTTGTGCACTGTAGTACATACGATAGCTTTGTGTGAGGAACAAGACAATTTAACTGTGAATAACTTACTTTTCAGTCGGTTTATCACAGAGAGTTATCGTATGCATCAGAAGGATTCGTAATATAGTCCTAACCCTGCTCACTGCATGCCTTCATTGTATAAAAAACGAGCAGCATGAACATGCTAAACATCCTCTTAAAAAATGAACTGCAGTATTATTGTAATCAATGCTGTAAGTGCAGTTGTGTGTCGTGCACTGATGCCGTACAGCTCAATAGTAAACTATACTGCAGTACTTACAAAGGCTTTTAAATTCTCATACATAAGTACTGGTAATCTGCTGTAATGTAACTGCAGTACAGCCATTTGCCTCCCACATTACATAACTGCAGTTCACTACAGTGCAAAAACTGTAAGACTGTGTGGTACGTTTGTGGTACATTTATAACGGTGTAGTACATTTGCAGTTAAGGGCAGAATTGACAACCAAAGTCCAGTATAATGCAACTCTCAAATGCAGAGCAAATGCATTGGTACAGCGGGTTTTCATAACAGCTGCTCTGCAGTTACTAATAACTGTGCCCGTTTTCAAATTGCATTGAAGTGCTGTGGTAAAGTTAAAACGGCAGCTATGCTATTCTGGTCAGCAATTGCGTGTGATTCTTTCTCACATATACATTATTTATATGCAGCTTCTCTTAATATTTTCCAGTTAATGGTTAGTTCCAGACGTCTTGAGTTGCTGATCTTGAGGAGGTTTATGTGGTTGACATGCAACAAATAAAACACTTTTGCAGTACTTATGGTAATACTTGTGGTAATTTGTATGCAGTGCACTCAAAAAAATCAACTAGCCACTTGCTTGATTTGCAAAATACAAATATGTCTGATTAATATGAATATAACGAGTTTACTACTGTTAAATGATTCATTCTTGTTATTTGTAACTAAATTAAGAAATAATCAAATGAATTAGATCAGCACTTGTTGATTCAATGAGACTGAGGCGCTTCATATCAACAACTCTCTGGCGAGTCACTGCGCATGCTCAGCACTGCGGCGGGAAGTTCGGGAACACGTCACGCAGTGGAGTTTTGTGAGCGGTTTGAACTGCTGCGTCTAATTGTTCTGCATCCTTGATATTGAGGGTAAGTACTTGATATGTGCCTGTTTGTAATTAGTACCGTGGATTATAGATTAAAAATGAGTTATTAGACACTGTGGCGATGTTTCTAAGCAGACTTATTTTCCCAGACTTGAAGCACATGTGTTGGGTTCAATTCCGTGTCTTCGTCGATAAGAGTTTCACCTTAACGTTAATATATCCGCTACAGTAGGTGCATTTCTGTCACAATTCAGTGCTAGCTACGCCTAACTATTAACTACATAACCTACATTAAACCTGAAATCTACATTACCCCAACAATGGGAGGGGAAAACGGGAGATAAAGTGACTGCAGAGTCGATGAATCAATGTGCACTTCTCATCGCTCTTTTCAGTCTAGCTAAGGTTTATAGGGCTTTTTAAAAATGTTTTTAGTGTGCCAACAGAGGGACTGTTGTTGTCATTAGCCAAATTAACTAACGTTGGCCTGGCCCTATGTGTATATCAGCAAAATATTACTTTAAACGTTCTATAACTAGACATTTCTGTCTTTTCAAACATAGAGTTTCAAAATGCCACATAATGCTACCCAGCTTATTGAATACAGTATGCAAAAATGGTCAAGTAATATCTATGATGCAGTCGACCATATATTTGAAATGTCCTTACAAATTGCAGTTAAAGTTATGATTGAGTAGGTATGCATGGTTTTATTCAGGGATTATAGTTATAAATATAAGTAAAACTCTTGATATTTAGTAACAGCAGCCAGTAGTGGTAATTTTCTTTGGCCCAGTTTTTAAAGTCAGTCTTTGAAATTAGGAGAGTTTTTCTGTTTTCTGGCCTTAGCATACACATGCAGGTTAACTTTATAATTTCTTTTTCACAGAGGAAAATGTTCATTTTTCCATACAAAAAAGGAAAAGAAAAGAAAAAAAGAAAAAAGGCCACATCACAGGAAAGCTGTCCCCATGCTCTTCTGCCTTGCGGAACCTCACCTTTATACTGGTAAGTAGGTTTCTAGGGAACACAAAGAAAGCTCCGACCGGATATACAGTAATCGGTGGTATGTAACTAACTATCCTTGATTACTGAACTTTCCTTTTCTTTCTCTTTCAGTGACGTGTATGTGGCAGTGCAGGCAGTGTGTTGCAAAGGAGAGTTGTAGGTACAAATTACTTAAGCATTATTAACTAAACCATTGTTTTGGAAGCAGCAATCATTATGTTTGTGTATTTAAATTGTCCATGCACATTTAAGACATGAGCAGGACTTAAAACTCACGTCAGCTCTTATACTTTTAATCAAAAAACAGAGTAGACCATATTTAGATGGCTGTCTACATCATGTCTTCTTAACTCTCTCATTGCTAATAGAAAAAATGTTAAAACAGCTTTTTTATTTTCATCCTTCTGTTATGATGAGAGTTAATAAATGCATTGTCAATGTTTTTCAGATTGATAGGGAGTTCTTGCGGATTTATACTGTACCACTGCTTTCTACGTTCTCTGCTGAGCCTGACCATACTAAACTCTACACGATTGATTGAGATCTTCAGTAAAAAAGGTGGGCAATCCGGAAAAAAATCACACAGTTAGCCATCTCATGTTTGCCATCTCCAAGGTTTGTACTGATAAATGGCTTTAATAGTCATTCTCAATGCAGATGGAAAGACAGATGTAGTTTGGCATTTTCTTCCTAAACAGTACTCTTAAGCTGTGCCACCACTGAAGTTTTAGTTAATTTTTGTCCCCACCCCACAGGATGACACTATACATACCAGAAGAGTCTGTGTGATCAAGTCTCTGTGCACCTACTTGAATGAAGACCCTGAAAAACTAGTGAAGGTATATTTGGTGAGTTAATGAGAAAATACAGTTTCAAAAGGCCATATATTATGTACTTTTCCATATTTGGTGTTTTTCCCTATTTGCTACAACAAAAATGTGACATGAAATAACACATAACTTTGCCAAATAACTGAGCTGGACAAATTGTTCATTTATAGGAAACTGATGGTACACAATGACAAAGTACTTATGTGAACTGGTTGACGCACTAAACCAATTGATTTTTTATTCATATTGGTTGAGCTCTCTTGGGGCCTAATTTACAAAACTGTGTAAACCCATACTAAAGATTAAAATTAATCTGAAAGGCAGAAGAGGCATGCCACAAAAAATAAATAAATGGCATCAGAAAACTGTACATGCATGCTTTTGTTTTATTGCAGTGCATTATATTCTAAGATGGTTGTAATGTTTTAGCCACCTTATTCATTTTAAATATGGTGGCCAAATAAAATTATAACAATCTTACAATATAGTGCACTGCAATAACACTCCAGCACCCACTGTGACCTCAGTAATAAACATATAGTAGAATTATCACCTTTCTGACAGTTTCAACTTAAAAACTGAGAAATTATAACCATGTAAATGTAGAATTCACAGCAGAGCTCCTGTATTGAACTGAAGTTTACTTTACAGATGTACCTTATAAAGTGACCAGTGAGTGTATAAGTGTGCAATTCTTGTAATAAGTATTTGAGCTCATTTTTGTTTGTGATCTTTCATGTATTTCGTCCCACAGGATTCAGACATTGAGTCACAAAGTACCATGGAGCAAACTGTGATGGGAGTGTATGTCATACTGAAGGAGGGGGTGCTGCCTGATGATGACCCACAAGGACATTGGTGTCCTAATTGAAGGTGTGGAAGTCCTCAGTGACTTGAGTAGCATTGCACAGGCTTGTGCTGTTATTTGGACTGATACACTGTTTGAACCTGAGCTACCCACCAGAGCTCAAAAGCACTTTTGAAGTCTTGCAGAAGATCTTTCTAAACCTAAATGGACAGAGGTTGTCATCCAAGGCACAGTTCCTCAAAAACAAGCTTTTGGAGTGAGCGAGCTTGAAAAAGACAGAAAAGTCAAACAAAATGCATTTATGGACAACTTATTTTTTTGCACAGTTCCTCCAAACAAGCTACTGGAGCAATTGAGCTTGAACAAGACTGGTGTACTTCAGGAAGATGCACATTTGTAGTTAGATAGAAGCTCTTTTATAGACAACTGTTATGCATGGCACAGTTCCTTTAAACAGGGTGCTGGAGCAAGTGAGCTTGGCGTAATAGGGAAGACGTGTAGTAGTAGTTGGTTTGTTTGTTGTAAAGGATAGTGAGAATAAAACAGTGTTTTCGATGGGGACACTCATGAAGCAGTTGTTACACACTTACAAATATTTTAGGGAGGAGAAATATTTTTTAATAGTATCGCATCAGACTCTCTCTTTATTATTATTATGTTATTATTATTATTATTTTACAGCTAATTGTTACACTCACAATTGTTTGTTTTTTTATGTTCAAATGTTAATTTTTTTTTGTGTCAGGCCAAGGTTTACTTTACAAATTCCCAAACAAGGTAGGGTTGAAATGGCTTAATTTTTAAGAAGTTTTAAGACCAAACGGGTGTTAAAGTCCTATAAGCGTTGCTTGGGGATCAGTTTTCTCAAGAGCCAAGATTTTGTTGGCTAAATGTTTCTTATACATTGTGTAACAAACACTCAAATGGATAGGAGACTTAAAGTGAAAAAAGCAGTTTAAATTGAATTGGTGCATGTTAAAGCCTAATGAAAAAAAATAAAACATTTAAATTGATTGCATTTTTTCTGTGCTTTTTTTTGTAGAGTACTAAACTTTTGGTAATGTCTTGCTGCTTAGTGCTGTTATCTAAAACAAATCTAATTGAAACAACAAGATAGATATTCATTAAACTACCAAAACCATACATGAACAAGACATTAACTAGTTGATGTAACAAGGCAGAATTTTGTTGAATTGAAATGCTTTACCGACATTGAGTGAATAAGAATACATTTGATTAGACTAACACAATACAAACATTTTGATTCAATTAGTTGCAAAGAAGTTACATTGACATATCAAAATCATGTTTAATCTACAAATGTATATTGTGTTCATATAACATATTCAAAGCAGTCCAAGTTTACTTGATTTGATTAGATGCATAATGGGTGCTACGATTAAATCACGTTCATTCAACAATTTATTTTTTTGAGTGTGTATTACTGCAGTTTTGCACTGTAGCAAAGTTTGGTACTTTGGATGCCATAAAAGTGCAGCTTGTTGTCCAGTTTACTGCATTTACACTAACTGCATTTATTTATTTTATTTGTTTATTTTTTATAAGGGATAAGGGTCTCTTTTTGTGTTTCACGAAAGAAAGAAAATCATACAATTTGGAATGACATGAAGGTGCGTAAATGATAACCGAAGACTATTACTTTATTAATAGTCAAAGAGAGCATTTATTAGTGATTAAATATTTTGATAAAGAATAGCATTATAGTAAATATTATTAAAAATTCTAATGTCTAAAGGGAAATTTTCTCTCGTCATATATATTTGTATTAAGGTGGCGAACGTGTGGGTTTGTAAACCATCTGTAGTGAACTATTGCAGTCGTACAGAAACACAAAGACATACAACGTGACCTAATTTGATCATCAGTGTCGCCTACATTTCAGTCTCTATTTATCACATTTGCATGACTCACTGCATGTGTATCCATGTAGTAATGCCAAATTTTGTTTAATTCAGTAGAATACATAGCTAGTTTACAAATGAAAGGAGCTCCATCTCATTTATTTTTTATTTGGAGCACAAACCAAAAGATCGAGATCATAACAAATAAAAAAAAAAAAAAAACAAAAAAAAAAAAAAACAGGCCTGATAATGCACAAAAAAAACAGCTTTATATTATGAAACACTTGAATTTAAAATAAAAATACATTACAAATCTGATTGGATGAGCCGATATGCAAGCGACATGTGATGGCAAATCAGTTGAATTGTACATTTTAATTAGTTGCGATGCTTCTTGGTAACTGTAAAGTCCACCATGTTTACACTATACATATTCTGAGTAGAATATAGTTTTCTGATATAGAAATGATATCATACCACCCAGCCCTAGGTTTCTCTGGTTTAAAAAATAAACATGGCAATATGTCAAATATCATCAAAAGGCTGAAAAGTACCAAGATATTATTCAAGGTAATATTCTTTAGAAGTTGACCAGCTGAACTCTCAAGCCATCATTGTCAATTCTGTAGAGAAAAAACACGGCAGGAACAAAATGTACCAAGAAAAGGAGAGAGAACTCAGAAACTGAGTCAGTGTTGTAGTTGCCAATCCCCATCAATGTCTCAGCAACATTGCAAAAACGTTGCTGTAATGTCACGTGACTGCAGCCGTTCACCGTAGGATGGAGATTTGCAGTGGAGCAGTGAAGCCCTCTAATGCATTTGTTTTTATTCACCTCCGCTTTCTTTCCCCAGTCCTCTGCTCGGAGCGACGGGAGTTTTTTTCGGCACTTTTCCCTTCCCATTTAAAAGCAAGACAGCGGAAGAGACGTCTATGGAGCGGCTGCACCGCACAAGGCAGAAAGAGAGGAAACAGATATCGGTTTTTGGGGTGAAATGCGGCTGAAAGACGAGATGAATTAAATGTAGAGGGAGAGAGAAATCTCAGGGGAAAGAGGAGGGAAAAGCAAGGTCACAGACAGCGTGAAAGAAAGACGGGAACGGAAAAGCAGCCCACGTAATTAACGCCTTCGCACCCTGCCTCGCGTCCATTCACTGACTCGCTCTTCACATCCTCCCCTTTACTCTCTTTCTGCGTCTCTCGGCTGATTCGGCAATAAAGATCTGTCTCGTTTCATTCTGTAAGAACTGCAGTTGGAGAACAGGTGAAATGATGGAGGGAGGGAGGGAGTGGGAGCAAAAGCGTGCCTGCAAGAGAGAGAGACGCCCGTGAGACAGAGACAGATTGCAGCATTTAAGTGCCGCCCCAGGGAGCTGCTGTAGGTTGAGAGGGGAGGAAGAGAGAAAGAGAAAGAGAAAGAGAGAGAGAGATCAGGGAAACCTGTAGAAGTTGAAGCTGCCATTTATGCAAACGCTGATCGAGTGTTTCCGTGTGTGTGGCTCTTTCTCCAGGCCCTTTACATTTCTGTGCCGCATGTCGCATTCCCTCTCTCTCTGGTTGTCTCTATTAGGGCTGGCCATGTGGTGAGCCGTTTATACCATGCAACCGAGAGAGATTGTGCTGTATAGGCTGCCGTTTATACTGCGGTGGTGGGCAGGACCGCTTAGCGCTGTTTACACATGAGCAGTCAAAAAACTTCCTCACAGCACAAAATAGAGTTTGTTTTGAATCCTAGCAGCAGGGGCGCATTAACACACATGCTTTAACGGGCTGAAGCCCAGGGGTCTACACTTGGGAGGGGCATACTGGCTGCAGCCAGATTATATTTTTCAAATAATTATATGGACAGTATATATAGGAGTTTGCAGCAGAGGACACCATTAGCATCTGTAAAACAACTATATATATATATTAATATATATATATATATATATATATATATATATATTATATATATATTAATCTATATATTATAATATATATCTCTATGGTAGGTTGGTCTACCCTAATGCTATAGCCCAGGGGGCTCTGGTTATCTTAAGGTGCCCCTGCCTAGTGGCATCAAGCAGTTAGAACGAGAGCTCTCTTATCACCACTTACCGACAGGGATTGTCTCATCAACTCCGGCTGCATCTCGCTGCATACAATGATTCCATCTGCCTCGAGAAATTTGTCCAACTCTCTATTTGAGTAGCAAATCATATGCAGAGTTGTGGAGAAACCTTCCAGGGTCAGCCTAGAATCTCCTCCGACTTTCATCAACCAGAGCGCACCAGCTCTCCAGAAGCAGAACCCATGCAAGTGGAATCTACACAGTTATCCCTGGCTGAACGCAGGTGGTGGCTGACCCAAAGAGAACGTGCTGCTGGGCATGTTATTGTGGAATGCCCCATCTGACCTCATCGACCTTAGGTGAGTGTTGTCCAAGCAAACTATGTTAGTTCATTGCCTCTTACTACCAAAATGTTTACTTTCTCGAATATCTTCTTTCCAGTCACTGCACTCATCAACCGGGAACTTTATCTCTGTTGATTTCTGATGCCAGTTCCACCTCCAGAAGACCCCGTGTGAGAGACATAAAGACCAATCCATCACTGGAAAACCCCTGAACCATGCAGACATCCGGTATAGAGTGGGTCCACTTCTTTCTCGTCTTGGAATCCTTCACCAAGAGGAAATTCACTTACTGGTTCTGCAGAATTGCACTGCTGGTGTCATCCTACGGCAATCGTGGTTAGGGATGGCTCTCTTGGGACAATGGTGAGAGAAAGAAATGGAGCAAGTGATGTTTTCCTACGTTACCACGTCAACTCAAATCAGTGGTCGTCTACTCTACCTCCATCGAGAGTCCCGTGAATAAGCCATCCGTTGACATCCCTGACTTATTGTATACTCCCAGTTCAAAGATGTCTTCTGTCCCAAGAGAGCTTCCCAGTTACCGACCATGGGCCTGTGCTATTGATATTCCATGTGAACCAGTACCCAGAGGCAAAATCTATCCTTTGACAGTACCTGAACAAGAGGCCATGGAGGAGTACATTCGGGAGGCCTTACAGCAAGGTTACATCAGACCATCTACTTCCCCTGCTGCTTCTAGCTTCTTTGTGGCAAAAAAGGATGGAGGCTTGCGGCCCTGCATAGATTATCGAGCCCTCAACACAATCACCGTTAAATTCAGATACTCCCTTCCTCTCATCCCAGCTGCCTTAGAACATCTAAGGGGAGCCACGATTTTCACCAAGCTGGACCTCCAACCTTTTGCAGGGGAAAAAAGGTAAATGTCTTGCATGGCCTAGTCAGAGCCCAGACTTAAATCCCATTGAAAATCTGTGGAATGACTTGAAGACTGCTGTCCACAAATGGTCACCCCTACTTTAACTGAAACTTGGAAGATTCTGCCAAAGAAGAGTGAGCAAATATTGCAAAGTCTAGATGTGCAATGTTAGTAGAGGCAAATCCCAACAGACCAAAGGCTGTTAATAAAGCAAAAGGTGGTTCAACAAAATACTGACACAAGGAGGTGATCCTTTTTCCAACTCAGTGATTGTTTTTTTTGTTTTTTAGGGGGTGATTCTTTTCTATACCCACTGTACACTATATAGTAAGTCTCAACTGCTTCATTGCTGTTGTTTCATCTGCAAAAGGTGATACATTATCGCCAGAGATCTAATCTACCAAATATCAAAATATTAAGATATTATAAACTGTAACACTTTAACAGAATTGTTTGTAAAGCTGCTTATGCGTAAGTATAAATATGTATCCTGAAAAGCGATAAATATATAAATAGATTTGACTTGACCATTTATTTCAGTTTTGAACTCAAATGTTTTATACTATGAAGCTGTTTTAGTCATGTTTTACTAATTTGTTATGAATAATTAATATTTTTAAAATAAGATGATTAATAAGATTATAAATTAAAAACAACTATCTCTACCAATAATTAGAGAGTAGTGTGTCTGATAACGGCCGCAATTTAAAAATGTTTAACTTGAAATTTAAAATTCACTAAAATAATACCACCAAACAAATGTAATATTCTGAAATAGTATTATAATATGTGTGTGTATACATATATATATAATATATATAAATATTTTTTTTTTACCATAGGTTAAATTGGGGAAATTCACAAAAAGGGAAATTCACTTTTCCGCGTTAATACCGATAATCTCAAAATAACCAAAAACTGTTTGATTTATCGAGATGTATACTTTTTATTGGGTTTTGAAGCCTTTATTTACAACTTCTTGTACTGTGTCATGTGGTCATTGTAAGCTCGCATCTGCTAAACCAAGGCAAATATATTGGCACATTTTATGATTATCAGCATACGTTGATGAATCGTCAGTCTTTATTTGATTTCAGCAATTCTAAGAACATCTCATTTGCCATCATTAAAATGTTATACATTAGTATTATATTAGCCACCTTGCTCTCTAGATATCCGCATTAGCATTGCTCAATAAAAAAAAACACATATCGGTTGACATTGTGCCTTTTTCAGTTTCGAACTGTGAACAGTGATTTGTGCCCGCTGTCATCTCGGTTATTCTCTTCTACTTTTCCACTCTGCTCATTTGACATAACATGGATTGTCTTTCAACAAGCATCTATTGCACTTGAGAATCTGTTCCCGTGATGACAAAAGCATTCTGGGTCGTATACACCTTAGCAATGTCGCGTGCGCCTGACCTGACCATCAGAAATAGCTCTGAGCCAGTGTCAGAATGTCATCTTACAGCCATGCAGCCATGTTGGGAACTCATGAAACAAAATGCCAAGGGGTTATCGGTCAAAATTGCTTGGTTGATCTGATCAGAGTGCGTTGCCAAAATGCGACCAGCTCCTTCAACACATCTCGGGAGTATTTCAAAGAGAAGAGTAATCAGTGCAGTCCATTACATTTCCATCTCTTCATTACAAGAAATGCTCAAAGGGTCTATAAACTACATTCTACAAGCTACTTTTCGAATCATCTAGATTTAGTCATGGACAGGAGAATTAGGCTTGGTACTCTAGAGCTGTCAGCTGTTTCTGTTTTTCTTATATTAGTGTTATTTCATTTTGCTGTGTAATTCTATTACTTTCTTCTGCACTGGAAGCTCTTGTCGCCAAGTCAAAATCATTGTGTGTGTAACACATACTTGGTAATAAAGCTCCTTCTGACTTAGATACAGTATAAAAAGTAAAAATGACTTATGTTGGTCAAAACTAATGGAGTGATGTTTACTCAGTATAACTACAAAATATACTGAATGAACAAGTTAAATTAAACGTTAAAAAAAAGAAAGAAAAAAAAGCATTAAAAAGGAAATATCTACACAACCAATACTACAGGATACGTTAAAAGAGGAAACAAATAGGGCGACTGTTGAACAATATTTATATATGGACTAATTCAATTTTACTTAACCTTCTACTAAATGTATAGTTAAAACACAGATATTGTGCTATTTCGCAATCTGAGAGATTCTTATGTTTAATGTGTATAATCACACAAGTGATCAGAGGCCACACGCTAGGGCTGCACGATAAATCGCATGCGATATTTAACGCGCATCTTGTCAGAAAGCCGCATTAACTACACAGAGCCGTTGTTCACTGACGAGCTGCGCAAAACCACGATTTTTTGCGCAGCTCGTCAGTGAACAAGGCTCTGTGTGTTAATGTGGCTCAATGTGAAAGCACGCACGTGATGGAGAGTACCGAATCTTACAGAACGGCTTCTGATCAAGATGCGCAGAGTTATAAGGTATCGCATGCGATTTATCGTGCAGCCCTACCACACGCCAATAAAAAGGCGGGAGATCGGGCGGGATATTCTGAGATAGTGTTAGCGATGGTTGCGAGGGCGGAAGGTAAGCGAAAAACTATTTTATATACCAAATAATCTTACCACTGTGTGACCGGTCTATCACTTAAATCAAAATGCATGAAATGAGTTCACAAAATAACCAGAGAGGTTTTTGAACTTATAGCCTACCAACTTTTTTTTGAGACACTAACATCACTTCATCCCTTAAATTTATTATTATTTATTTTTTCAAAATAGAATACATTATCAACCCCCCCCCAAAAAAACTGTTTTCTCGAGTAACTATGAATTAAAAAAAAAAGTTAGCAAACCCACTATGCCACCGATTTACGACAGCAGCGTCTTTATTCTGGGAAAAGAGCGGGAAAAGGAGAAAGAAACGCACACTGTCTAGTACTGAGGTGATTTCGCGCCTCTGATCTATGCCTTGAGCGAGTCTCTTTAGTGCAGCTTCGGAGATGCGGTGGATGGGGGTGGGGAGGCGCAAATGCATGGAAAGTGCAAGACAGCAACGACTTTTTAAAAGAAACATTCAGTTTTTACTTCAAATCCTGCATTTTGTCGCACCTGTCGACATGTTTTCCCGAAAGCAGCAACACGTACACACGAGGCAGGCAGTAAGGAGCTCTACCGGAGACTCACCTGCAGTCACTGGTGCATCTGCTGCATTGACAACCCCCGTGACTCACTCACTCACTCACCTCGCTCATCTTGGAAAGGTGGTGTTGATGTTGAGTTTCCTTCTCTTTCTGTGCGTCTCCGGCGCTCCAGCGTTCCCTTTTCCCGCGCTTCTTCTTGCTTTTTGGCGCGAGTATGTAACACGGCGAGAGGCGAGACGGAGTGACGTGAGGAAAGAAATCCAGCGGAAATCCGCGGCGCGAGCTGAGAAGAGCAGTGCGGCTGTGCGCGCGAAACCCCCTCCTTACCTCACCCCTCCTCTCGCGCTTCCCCACTCGCCCACTCGCGCGCACTGAACTGCGAGGACATCATGTGGGGTGTATGGACCTATTCAACGAAACACTTGGTGCAAAAAGCTTTGCAATGTTAACCCATCAATCAATAGTGACCGTCAAGAAGGTTTTAATTTATAAAGCTCTAAAAATGATACTGACTGGTGTTTTAATTAAGTGCAGTTCCTGCAAATATGGAAGAGGTCTCAATTAAATATGTGCACTGTCACATGGTTAGTGCAAATTGCCACATGACCAGAGCAGTTGATTTAATGTTCAAACTGCATCAAACTCTAAAACGAAAGGCTGGTGAAGTATGTTATTGGCAAAGATTGTTGGTGCATGTTATCTTTAAGGTGTCTAGCATTAATATATGAATTCACATATATTCAGTTTGGTCACATGGAAACATGTTGATGGCAACAATAGTGACCGCTGGGATAATACAGTGCATTTAGGCATAGGCTACATATAAATCCAGTTGCGGTTGTTTGTGAAGGTTGCACTAAAATGTTGCAATGACAACGATACAGTGAATATTGCACTAAATTAAAAGTTCAAATGTTACAAATAAAGTACAATATTGATGTTGTAATACTGGTAGCACTAATATAACAATTCTATGAACTATGATACAATAAAGCAACACTTGTTTGGATATTTTTTGGACTTTTATCTCAGTATTCCTATCAGTGTTGTATAAGGGTTTTTTAATGCTTAATAGCAACCCTAGAATGTGTTGGTTGATACCAGTTTTTTAAAACCCTAGCATGGGCTGAGATATATAACAATTCTGATGACTACAGAAATATGTTGATTCAGTATACACATTATCCCTTTGTTGGTTACTAATGATGCATCATTTGATTATGTTCAGGTCTGGGAACATTTTGGGATTGAACGGGTTAAGTATAATTAAAGGTGCATTTTTTTTTTAAGAGCTTGGAAGAAAGATAAAAACATGCATGGCATGCTATGAGTTATTCTAAAATGTAAAATGGCTTGAGAACCAGCCAAAGTGATCCAAAATGCCATTTTATTTCACAATGTCTGCAGCTCGAACAAACAGGTTTCCAGCTGCCACGTTACATCCGAGACTCACTTATAAAGAAGCACGGATTTATGGCACCCCTGTCTGATCACTCTATGTATGGCAGCTGAGAAGGCCGATTCTTTTAATCAAGATATATATATATATATATATATATCTTATAGAAATAAAAAGAGTATGAAATTGTTACATTTTATTTGAACAATTTAAACATGTTTCAACAATACACTTGGCAACATTAGACAATAGACAACATATTCATTTTCAATTGCTCTGCAAAGAGGGGATTTCAGCCTGGCAACATCTTCAAAGTTTTGAGATCGTCTAAAAACCTTGTCTGGAAACCCTTAGAGTGTCTTCTTTAGAATACAACATAGGCAGAGGAGATCCATATAGGGTCAACAAATATGAAATCCACAACTGGTTTGTGAAAAGCCTAAAATCACCTCTTTAGTGATGTCTATGTAAACCCTCACCCAACAGATCTTTGTCTGATTTAATCAGTTTCATCCAGATCTTCATCATCTTCATCAGTATCTTCTTGAAGAGGGATCAGTCGGACAGTGCTAATTGCCAGAAATGTTCCAATAGCAACACATGCCCATCCAATCCATGCAGGCATCAGAGCCACTCCCAATCCCATTACCAATGTGGCCACATACATCCAGCCAAGCTGCTTTATAGCCTCTGTGGCATTAATACACAAAGGTCGCATGTTTGCACTTTGCAAGGACATTTTAAAAATAAAGAGTAAACATGCAGATATCAACACAGACACTGCAAGTCCCTTAAGCAGCATGGCTTGACCATGAACCATCTGCACAACCAGCGCCACAGCCAGAGTCGCTCCTGTACCCGACCAGGCTAAGATCAGCCCAGCTTTAGCTTCCATCCCTGGAGTTTGTACTCTCACTAAAACTGCTTTACCATATATGACAGCTAGAGTGATTGCTGCATCAAGAGTTGCAAATATTTGAAGTACTGTTTGTACAGCCTTTACATCCAGCCAGCCTTTTTCTGCTGCCCTGATGTTTGATACTTCATTAAAGAAAAAACTCTGCCAGCAAAGCGTTTTTACTGTAATTTGCAATAACCTTGCATTGTTATCATCTCCCCAAAATGAATGGGGAAGCAAACCAACAAAAATCAACAGCAAAGCTATAAAGAAACTGAATATGACGATTGCCCCAAAGACACGCACGGTTTTTAAGATAGCCTTGATTAGCCCTACATATTGCGATTTAATGTGTGTGAAGAAACACACGACAGCTCTTAGTCTGACAAAAGTGGTCAGTGCTAATACAGTAGCACATATATCTGAGGCAGGAACACTTTGTGCAATCATGTATGCCAGACATGCAGTAACAAAAGGAATCATCAGAGGCATAATCAATAAAATATTTAATATATATGATATAAAGTTTCCATATGCCTGCTGTCCATCTGTGCTTCCAAAGGCCATCATAGCTACTCCAGTGATTATTGTAAGAATGGCCGTTTTTGGTGTTTTCAGTTCAGATGTGATGCCAGTTATCATCCCCCACTGACCTAGACACAGGTCTTCATCTCGTAAACCAAAACCCCAAAGGCACATTATTGCTGCTCCTATGATGGTGAGAGGTTGAGCATGTCTCAGTGTGTTAAAGGTTGCTGACAGTAGTCCAGGAAATAAATTCTCCAGTTCAAGTTCGGCAATCTCTTCGTCCATTCCAATAGCCACTGTTAATGCTGTAATAAAAACAGCTGTGTGTAGCAGTGCAAAAGGCACCACTGCACAAAACACAGTCTGTCCTAATGCTTCAGCCAGTAGAACAGTAGACAACAGCCCGAGAGAACATCCTGAACCTATCCCAAAAAGAAAGGCAAGGACTGACCCTGAAATGCAGAATTGTCAGTCACTTTATTTCTGTGATGAGATGAGAACAGCTGCTATTTTGAGCTTGAACGGCTTGTTATCAGTACTGCTTAAAATGTGAAATTTTGTCTTAAAATCAGTTTAGAGCGATCAGGACAACCTCTCTAGACTGACCTAAATCTAGTAAATATTCTTTAAATGTCAGAGTTCGGTACACTTACCAAAGACAGTTTCTATCAGTGTTTCCATGATGGTCCTTGGGGGAGAGAATTGGGTAAACGAGTTTGTGTAACAATTATTTTAAGGTGCTTTGTTCAAGTCAGTCCGAGCTGCTAGGAAGGAATCTGTGTTTGTGTACAGCACATATGGGAGTAACACTTCTGTTAACAAATGAACTATGCACAAGATCTGGTTAAACCATGAAAACCTTGTCAGACTGCTAAGCACTTCAGCTTAATTATTTTTGGCAGTGGTGTGTATGCCAACTGCAATGCTACAATCACTGGATTGGTTTGGTGCGGTGGAGTGGGGTATGCGTGGTTATGAACGAATGAATGAAACGCATTTGTCCGTGTTTCACTCCGTCTCGAATCGCGCTCGCAGAAAGCGCTTGAGAAACAGTGTCTCTTACGTGGCTCGGTACGCTTTCAACTCAATTTTGTTTCGTCTCGAGCAAGACGACATTCACATTACATGATTTGACTGATTTTTACATAGAAAGGGTGACAGTGCATCGCATTAAAAGAAATGAGCATTCATGTTTGCATAACCGCTAGCCAAATTCAAAAAAACGAAACAAAAATTAAATCATATTTGAGAGCAAGGGGGCCCCCTGGTGTTTCGGGGGCCCTACGCAGCTTGCGTATTTTGTATATAGGGAGGATAAATACAAAATATTGTTAAATTGTATGTATTTGAATTACAAAAGCCATATGGTTAAATTAGGGACTTTATGAATAATTGGCTGCCATTTTGTCAATAACATGTCATCATGTGATCAATAAAAAATATCTGCAGTCTGATTATGAGAATTTTAAAATGCAATATGATCTAATTAACATGATCGTGTGAACGTAAAGTTTCACAAACATTATTGTACTACATTTTTTGTCTACCCAAGTAAGGGTGCATTTTGAACAGACAACTACCCTTAAACTCACACCTTATCGGCTGTCCAATGTTTTGAACGTTACACTATTCACAAAGTCAACCTTAATGTGACTCTGCATGTAAAACGTATCAGGTTATTTATGTAACCATGGTTCCCTGAGGGGAACGAGATACTGCGTCCTCTAGGGGTCGCTATGGTGAACGCCTCGTCGTGACCCGTGTCTGGAGCATACATTGAAAAAACACCAACAAAACGTTGGCCGGCGACAGCCATAACATCACTACCGGTGCGACTATAGTATAAATATGTGCCGGGAGCTACACATCATTCACTTCTTCGTATGAAGCTTGCGTCCGCAGCATGGCAAGAAAACCTAGAGGACGCCAGTGTCTCGTTCCCTTCTCAGGGAACCATGGTTACATAGGTAACCTGAGACGTTCCCTTTCATGGGAAACTTCGAACTGCGTCCTCTAGGGATCGCTATGGGGAACGGTATACCCACGCCACCATGCTGACGGGAGTGCAAGCCAGAACCATGGCGAGCACTAAGACAACCAACTCTACCATATTGCTAGGGGAGTGGCCACTGGGACGTTTAGACGGCTGTCAGTGACATTATTCCCTACGGACAAAGGCCTAGGCTACATACCCCAAAAAGACTTACCTGTTAGGGCCAGACTCCTGGGCCCGGGGTAGAGCTCAAGGCTTGGAATCAGAAATAGATTCCTTTAAGGGAATACGACCAAGAGACTAGAATCATACTAGTCTTGGCTGTCACACAGGGCTACAGCACGTGTGTATTCTGAATGTGGTGAAGGAACTGTCCAACAGATCCTTAGTAGCACACTGTTAAGTAGGTATCCAGAGGATACAAAGGAGGAGTGGTGCCCAAGGCAGAACCGGGTTTTTAAACCACTCAAAAAGAGCACGAAGTCTGGCGCGTAGCTCTTACCATACAGGATTTTAGAAAGTGGGCAAAGCATAAAGTGCACACTTACCACTTATGTGGATTTTAGAAAAGTGGGCAAAGCATAACGTGCACACTTACCAGCTATGTGGATTTTAGAAAAGTGGGCAGAGCATAACGTGCACACACTTGTAAACCATTCTAGGGGTTCTTGTGGCACCCTGAAAGAACAGCCCATAGATAGAAATAGCGCATCCCCAAAACGCTATGTCTACGGCTATAATGCTGGAGTGGCTAGCAGTAAATCTGTAGCTGGGGGAAAATCCAGCTCTCAATGGAGAGGGAGATAAACGCGACAGGCAGTTCCCATGGTGGAACCGCTAGCAGTTATTCAGCTGAGGGAGCAACACACTAAGTTCTCAAACCGAGACGGGGCTCGACCTGCATCATGTTCCAAACTGGAACAGCTAGCAATAGTTTACCTAGCTGTGGGGGCAACACACCTAGTTCCCAGTCGAGAAGGGGGCTCGGCCTACATCATGTTCCAATGCTGGAACGCTAGCAGTAGTTTACCTTGGCTGAGGGAGCACAAACCCAGCTCTCAACGAGAGGGGGCTCGACCTGCAGCATGATTGAAAAATCAGAGGGGTAAGCATACTGCCGTCTAGCCAGACTCTCATTCCAGGTAACCCTTTGATAAAAGGGGAGCACTGCTCAATACTACCACTAGGACAGCCCATGGAGCGAGGAATCCAAATCCTCAGAGAGGATTAACGCTCGAAAGAAAACACCATACTCACACCTCAATGGTGAGGGGGGGGTGATGCTTCAAGAGGATATCCTGGTGATCGGGAAAAAACCCTCAGGGCGACCCGGATACGGTAGACCAGTCAGGGTAGCATGAAAGTGTAACCCCAGCCCGGACGTCCAGGAATTTTTTGCAGTGACACCGGGGGCCTGATAATCACAAAACTCCCGCAGAAGCCTGTGTTATGGCCGCATGATCCAGGAAGTATGAAACCGAAACCTTACTTACCTTCTGGACATATCTCGACGAGTGAAATAAACACTGCAAGTCGAGCACCCGGTTTCTGAACCCAGCACGGGAAACACTGCAAAGAAACTAGCAGAAGGGTTCACACAACCACCAGTTCATTAGCACATACATATATATTTATTTATACATATATTTAGACATGGATCGTACTCACCCACCACGGCTCCCGCGTTGGAGCTCTGTCCAGAAAAGCCTCTAGACCGGACCTTCAGTAAGGTGGGTACTATGATTAACCATAGAACCAACCAAAAACATCATAGTTCCAGAAGGAGACTGTTATGCAGGAGATATGGGGGTTACAGGGGAATTAGGAAGGTGAAGAAAAGGGTAGATGTTACACCACCTGAGAGAAAGAGTGGTACATAAGTTACTCTGATCCGGAAGAAAAAAAAAAAAGGGCGCTGCGCTTGTCTGGATCACATCCCTCAGGTCCTGCCTACATCCCTTCGACCCACGATACTTCCTACCCCTACCCGCAGGCGGAGGAGGAACGCGAGTCGCGACACTAGCCTTCTGTACTCGTCTCTGATCCTCAAACCGAGACAGACCAGGACCCCTATGTTGTTCAGGCTCAGAACTGGACCTTCGTGGAATTAAGGATTTGAAGGCCGCTGAGCGCGCCTTCGCCACCCTGAACTTTTCGACGACCGTCTCACCGGATGTACCAAAAAGTTCAGAGAGTGCGAAACCGGGGCATCGAGAAGAAAACCCCTTTCTTTCTTCCCGATGTCTGCCAGGTTTACCCACAGCTGCCTCTCCGTTACTACCATCGCCGCCATAGATCTGCCCATGGCAGAGGCAGCCTGCTCAGTAGCACGAAGAGCAAGATCCGTGGTGCGGCGTAACTCAGCAATCTCATCAGAAGAAAGGCCCCCGCCTTTATCCAGGTCTTTCAGCAGATCAGACTGGTATGCTTGGAGCACCGACAGCGTGTGCAGTGAAGCAACGCATGCCTGCTGCTGCGTTGCCTTGCCATTCATGTTAGATGTCGCTTGAAGAGGCATGGATGGCAAGGAGGGAGTTTTGAGAGATGATGCCTCACCCATAGAGAGATAGCTAGATAGCGTCTCTTCTACAAGGGGCATTCTCTCATAGACGTTTTCGCGCATTGCCTCGATGTTCGCATAACTGGTATGCTGAAACCGATGGATGCGTGAGGAAAACGGCCTCTTCCATTCCTTCTCGATCTCAGTATGGAGATCAGGGAGGAAAGGAAGGCTCACCTGAGCTGGAAGGTTACGGTCAGAAAGATAGCGCTCATCGAGACGACCTCGCGACGCCACTTCCTTAGTCCGCTTCCATGGCAAGTCAAGTCTTGCCGTGGCGCGATCCATAACCTCTAAGAGCTCATCATACGCAGGGCAGGAGGATTGAGAAAGCTCAGCCTCAGCTTCTTCGCTCTCATCAACCATTTCCTGCTCTTCCTGGGCTGAAACCAGCAGAGCACTGGCCCCCGGATCAAATGATGTTAAAGAAATAACATCATCCTCCAGTGGCTGTCTCTCGCCCCCCCCCGATGAGCGCGAGAAGGAAAGCCCCTCTCTAAACTCATCGGCCAGGTCCACCTGAGATCCCCACGAGCTCATTCTCCTCCGTGCCTCAGCAGCGGAGGGTCCCGAAACGCGGGAAGCCGATGGCTGCCCCTCTTTACTTGAAAAGAGAGACAAACGAGAACGGAGTTTTTTCATTGGAAAAAAACTCGCAGTGCACGCAGATTGCCCTCTCGAGGACATCGCGTGTGTGCTCTTCGCCCAAACAAACACATAGATCGTGTGTGTCATCTGGTGTCAAATAGCGCTGACACGGATGCACACACCTTCTAAATGCTCTATATGCTCGCCATAATAAATAGAGATAGCTCTTACTTTTTCCTTTGAAAATGCACGCTTCAAACAGAACAGTCCATGAAGACGAAGAAAAGAGAATGATGTGTAGCTCCCAGCGCCTATTTATACTATAGCCGCACCGGTAGTGACATCATGGCTGTCGCCGGCCAACGAGTTGGTGTTTTTTCAATGTATGTTTCAGACACGGGTCACGACGAGGCGTTCCCATAGCGACCCCTAGAGGACGCAGTCCGAAGTTCCCATGAAAGGGAACTGGGGTATGAGTATTTTAATGTCACAGAAATTACACCCTTCAGCTCCTACGTGAATATATCAGTGTACTGACCGTTTATCCCCAAGCACATACTTTACTAAAACACACACGCACACACACTAACACAGACACACACATGCACACACACACACACACATGAAAATAAGCAGGAATGTAAGGCAATGTAAACATCATTCAGCCAAGGCAAAACAGTTTTTAGTTTTTTTATTGATTCTTTTCTACGCTTTTTTTTTTCTCAATCCACAATTTCATATTAGTCACTACTATGTTAGATCACCTTCCTCTGCCACCAACAGCAGTCAGCTACTGAAAAGACCAAACCACACCTTCTCCCCACCTCTCCCCTCTCACTGGTTAATATTTATGAATTCACACACTTCTGGTGGAACAAAAAAAAAAGTGCATGTCAAACGTAGTGAATTTTTGAGCAGCGCATCACTGTTAGGGAATACTTTATGCTTATTTCACAGTGTCAGTATATCTTCACAAAATATTAATTTTTAAGACATCAATGCACACACACACAAACACACAAAACAAAACTATTGCCCTGATCCCTGTACACAGTTAGGCCGTCCTAAAAGAGCCACATCATTGCTGATGCAGATGTTTGGCTGCGCAGGGAGCGATGGAGAGCAGGTATCACGGTTTGATCTCTCCTTAGAAACACAACATCTCTAGTTCTATCTGTACAACATTCAAGAGACACATTTTTTTCATGTTTTTTTGTTTGTTTGCTTAGTTTTTTTTCTTCTTCCATGAAACAATAAAGAACAATGATAATAATTATGAGCAGAAGAGCTGGATTTCATCTCATCGGCATCAAAGTAACATCGTAGAAATTAAAGTAACTTCTAAAAAGGCCTCGGAGCTAGATAGTACGTAAGCTTTCAGTGGTGATATGCTAAGGTGGGGGGGGGCAGGAGATGCGACCCGCACCACGAATGATGGAATGACATGGAAATGACCCCTACATCTGACATCTCAACAAAACCCAGGATCAGACACAGAGACGTACAGAGCAGTTTACCAAAGAATACAAAGTGAAACAGTAAAGGCTAAGTGCTTTTGGTGAGCTTACAAAATACTTGAGGAAGTGCTCAGGACAGAAGGCACAGTGGCTTGACTGTTATCTCAAAGGAACACCACATCAGGGGCTACCGAACGCGTTAGATAATCTACACACGAAACAAGGACACGATAACGCACGTATTAAGGCCAGCCTCTGTCAATCACTGGACAAAGGTACTGTCTACTCGGTGCCTAACGATAAAAATGAGATGACCCGATGGAAATGATTTCACAGAGTTGGATGAGGAAAGTAGATCATCATTTGTAAGATGTGCTAACTTCACATCAAAAATGCGACACGATTACATCAAACCAAATTTGGCAAGCAGATCAGTCAGACTGACAATGCTGATACTGGGACATGTCTTGGACACGGCATCAGCTTATACATATATTAGCAATCACTGAAGTTTCAAGATCATCAGGCAAGCTTTAACATTGATTGTGTGTCCGAACGATTGATTTGTTGATTGATAAATATATAAACATGAATTGAATCTGCAGCATTATGAAAATAATGGTTTGGGGGACAAAAATAATAAAAGCTTGGTCTGCATTTAAAGGCGAAACAAAAGTGAGTTTGGGGGAAAAGAAACTTTGCACAGTGCTCTAAAGACATTCTGAAGCAGTCTTCTTTCATAATTATTATAATACTTATTCATATTCTCCATATCCGTTTCCATTAACACTTCTTAAAAGGAAAACAACATATTTTTTGTCCTCTTTTTGATCTCTTATCTGTACAAAAGCTACATAAGTTCTACTGGGATGTCTGAGTTTGTTAGTGTGTTTTCGTTTTTCGCTTTTTTTTTTTTCCAGTTTTTGAATTTAAAAAAAAAAAGAGACTTGTCTAAAAAAAAAAAAAACAGCTTACTGAATGTTTTAGTAGAGAACCACTTTCCACCCTCTCTCGGATGGTTTGAGAATATGAGATATCACAGGAATATGAAGGACATATTTTAGAGTCTCCATTTTCTAGATTGTGATTCGTTTCTAACCCTGAAATTTGAATTATTTCCATAGTAACGGTGGTCTGGATTCCACACGGAAATCCTGTTGGTGTCTGTAATGTAAACACTTCCATAGGGCCCTTGTCAAACGGTCAGCTGTTCCCACATGTGGTGCTCTGGGGTCATTCATTGTTTCATTCACAGCAGACATAGTCACACAAACTGCCACAGAACTCTACTCTCTAGCACAACTACTCATATATACTGTATATATTCACTGTAACTATATTCCTGTGTTACTGAATCTGCTAAAAACCTTTTACATCAACAGGCACTGAGAGAAATAGCATATAGAATAGGCAGAATCTCTGTTTCATATAATATCTGAAGAAGACTCGTCGGAGCAGACTGTCAGTATGTGGATATCTGGTAATATAATCTTTACTCTGTGCTGTTGATTCACAAGTACCGTTCAGTTATCACCGCATTCTGTTCAGAGTCTGGCAGGTGCATGGTAAGAAGTGTGCTCACTCCTTTGGTTTGCTGAAGACGTGCAGTCAGAGCACGTTCATGTGGAAGTAGGATGTCCGTTTAGTATTCGGTTAGTGTCTCTCTCAGCATTAATACTGTATATCGTAGTGATTAAGAACAATGTTTCTTTTTTTTTTTGCTATTCCGACTCCCCAGATTGACATTCCAGGTCCTAGTTGAGATGAAAGCGAGATTCTCAGGAGGAGCAAGGAAACTGAAAATGATATACAACTTGGCATGAATTGCGTTCACTGACAAGAAGACAGGAACAAGAGAACGGTGTTCAAGAAGGCCCAGAGACAGGCAGGCTTAGACTAGCATACAATACTGGATATCGCTAGTGATTAAGGAGTCTCTGTGTTGGTGTGTGTGTGTGTGTGTGTGTGTGTGTGTGTGTAGAGGTAATCGATCACTAACCAAGGGGGCTAGGAGGATATATTAAGGGGAATGTTTGATTTAAATACTTTTGCAGGTTATCTGTTTACTGATACTGTACAGTATGTTAGCATAGCGACTGGTCTGCCCTTTGTTTGAATGATAAGAGGGACCCTGGACAACTGTATTCCCCAAATATTTATCTCCTACTGCTATGTCCAAACTCATCCAGGGCGCTTGTTAGATGTTATTTCCCCAAGACACCTTCCTCCTCCTTGAGCAGATCCTCAGCCGCGAGGTCTGATGAAATAGACCCAGCCCTTCTGCTCTGATTCTGTGGTACACTTCCAAAGCTGCCATTTGTTTCCAAGTCATCCTCCTCCTCATCGACTTGCTCATCTTCCTCGTCCAGGTCCTCTCTCATATTAAGTCCCTTTTCTGTGGCACCGACGCTTCCCACAGCTCCAGGGGTCAGTTCAAAACTGTCCTTTGTGTCCCTGTTCTCTGGGCTGACTCTGTTCTCAGCTCTTGTCTTGGACAAGACCCAATCCTCAGGGGATGCTACTCCATCCTCTGCACCCAGGAACTTCCATAAAGCCAGTGAATCATGGTCCGGCCCAGCCAAAGTTAGTCTTGGAGAATGATTGGTGGAAGCGAGAGGGGCTCCCCTCTTGCGACGAGACTTGCTGGTGTGATTAACCTGAAGGTGCATGGCCATCAGCTCAACAGAAGAGGTCCGGAAGGGACAGAAGACACATTGATTGAGGATGTCATTCCCTCCTTTAGAGCCACCTGACGGTCCACCTACAGAACTACTCACTCCCCCTTCATCTTGTAAAGGGCGGCGGGAAAGGTCCAGAGGTTCAAAGCCTCCTTCCTGGGACCCACTGGACTTCATCCCGCTCTGGTAGCCATTTGCTGACATCATGCGGCTTGTAGTAAGGGGTTTTCGTCGAGACACTTTGGGCATTTTCGGAGGTGGTACCTCCCCAATCCAACTTGGTTCTAGACCACCAGCAAAGAGTGTACCCATCATTCCTGACAGACTGAGATACTGACTCTCCACGTCTCCCTCTCTTTGACGTCCAGATGCAGTAGTGCCCTCCTTCTTCTCTGGCGGGTTTGCAGCCCATGACCGACTGTGCCTTGAAGAAGGAGCCTCTCCAGGGTCCCTCCCAAAAGAAGACTGGGACATGGAGGGGAGACGGCGCTTTTTCACCCCTTCATGAGGAGAGCCAGTCAGAGAGGGGAAGCTCAGTGATGGGGAATTTGTGGTGGTTGCCATAGCGTTCCTTTGCTCACGATGATGACGCTGAAGGTGGTACTTGAGAGAGCCGGACTGGGTGCCAGCATAATCACAGTGTGGGCATTTGTATGGTCTCTCACCTAAAACAAGTAATAAAGCACTCTTGTTAAGTAGATTGACTAAACTAAAATGGGATTTCAATAACAGAAATTTGGATAAGAATAACAATGCTTCATTAGGGAGGCTGCTGTGGTTAAGTAAAACATTGCCTATGTGAAATGGCTATATGCAGTTACACACAGTAATAGATAGATGGCAGTGCTTGTCATCATATGCAACATCAGGTGTAGACCCCAGTGCATTACAGTTAAATTAGGACATTCTATCTCTCATCAACCATGAGATCACTGAATTTTTTTTTTTTTTTAGTAGATGACATTTTGTGGATAAACCTGATAGCAAATGGTTTCAATCAAGCTAAATCAGGAAAATTATCATACAGGGGTATACAATGTAATTAATATTAAAAGAACGAATAATTAAAATAATAACCACTCAGCAAAATCATCATCATTCATTTCTGTGAGATTTGCAGTGAAATGCTTGATCTAAATGGACACATAATGTACGACATCCAAGTAGAATAAATAAATACTACATATTGAACAGTTAAATAGATAAAAATAAATAAAAACACTTTTTACAGTATTTTCCCATTTGAGATTGGTGTCTATACAGTATTTTGCTACAAGTGTAATCCACACAACATATCAAACTAAAATTAGGACTAGGCATGATTATGTAGCTTTTGACTACCATTGTTATACAGTAGGATCAATATAAAATAATGTTACTGTAGATTAATATGTAATCTAATATTATATATCTTAATTTCTGTTTTATAGGTTTAGTGAAATATAATTATTTCCAAATGGCTCCTGGGACCCTCTTAAGTACACCCTGGTGTGCACATGCCACTTGGTTGAGAATCACATTTCTACTGTTCATGTTGGCCTTACCTGTGTGTACACGGAGGTGCACTTTAAGGTGATGGGAAGACCGGAAGGCTTTACCACAGTAGGGGCAATCCTTCATCCCTGTTCCCTGAACAGGCTCTCTTGAAGATGATTATCATCTTTTTCCAAGATGAATGGTCCTAGTAGGAATTGCTGTTTGCTTTGAAAGGCTTCTTGGATCTCGCTTTTATTTTGAGGATGACCCCCTTAGACCATTCTGACCTTGAGATAACATATAATGAATAAAAGCAATTGCTTTGAAATAGAATCTGAGACTACACTGTTTCTAAAAACAATCATGCCTCCCTGAAAAACAGGGAGGAAATGTTCGAAAACTAACATCAGTGAAAAAAAAACCCCTAAAATTAAATTTGCGTCCTGCAATGTAATAGCCTATGAAGGATTGTAACAGATAAGAAATATTGTACTGATAAAGTCATCTGTTTTTTATTATGCTGGTTGATCCTTACCAGAAAGATGTGATATGACAGAATGGAAGCTCCCAGCTGTCCCGACTCCTGATGGTAGTTGCTTTCCCTCCTGCCTTCCTTCATTGTCACTAGTTATTTGTCCTCCTCCTACTCCACCTGTTGCCTGAGCTCCACTCACTCTGTTTATAATGTCCTCTTCCCTGGACATGCCCCCTCGGGGACTTTGATCTTTATGTGATTTCTGGACATGGACACGGGCATGAGCAACCACCTGCTGAAGGCTTCTGAACAGCTTGCCGCAATCTGGACACTCCCAAGGTGGACTAGATCCCTCTAGCTCCTCTCTAGAACCCAATCCACCTAGGTAGGCCCTCAACTGCTTGGCTTCCCCAGCAACTGTGCCTCGTGAGGAAGGTAGCTCATGGTGTGAATGAGATCGCTGCTGCTGTTGCTGATGGTTGTGCTGTGCTGCTACCAGACTGCGAGCAACCAGCTGCCACATGGCTGCCTTGTCTGCTCCGTCTGCTGCGTCCCCTCCCCGTCCTCCACCATTACCCATTCCTGCAATCTGTGCCACTGCCTGAAGGCGCTCCATGCAACTTCCATTGCTGTTGTCGTTGGGTAAGCCCAAATAACCTAATATAGAGGATTTGCTTGAGCCTGCACTGGCATCTGACCGCTCCGTGCGACTTCCTGAACCACCGCCACCAGTCATACTGCGAGCCAGGAGTAAGTTAGAATACAGGGCCCCCAGCACTTGTGTGCTTGCTGGACCTTTGGATTGCTCATTTCCAGCCGGGCCCAGATTTCCCAATCCAGCTTTGAGGCCCAGTTTGTTGAGATGAACCTTCATATGGTTCTTTAGAAACCAAGGTTCCTTGAAGCCACGGCCACACACCTGGCACTTGTGATCCAATGAGTCCTTGTGCTTCCGCATGTGCCCCTTCAAAAACCAGGACTGAGTAAAACGCTGTCCGCATGTCTCACATCGGAAAGCTGGAACAACTGGCATTTGTGAGGGAGGAGTCTCTGTTGGTGCTATTATAGGGGGAGAAGGGAAAACCGTTTCAATGACAGGATCCTCAGGTGGGTGGCTCTCCTGCAGATGGGCAGCCAGGCTTTCCTCCTGACTGGCTGAGAAGGGACACATTGTACATTTGTAGGGGTTGTGGAGGATCCGCACATGACGTGCCAGCTCTGAAGCTGTACGGAACTTACCCTTACAAGCATGACACCGGAAGGCAGAAGCAGCTGTGGAGGGGGTGTTGTCTTCCAAGTGGGCATGGCCAAGTGGAGAGAAGGAAGTTGAGATTGGTGCTTCCTCTGTTAGAGGTGGAGTCAGGGCTGTGGTTCCTTCAAAGAGGAACTGAGGGCTGCTAGCAGTTTGAAGAGGTTCCTCTGGAACCATGTCTTCATCTATACTCTTTTGTAATGACCCAGATAATGAACTCTGTTTCAGCCCAAGCTCTCTGTTGTTGAGATTCTGGATTACACTGTCGCCCACATGGTTTTGCTGCAGTTTGGCATGTGTGGTCCGGTAGGGAGCTGAAGCTTGACGCTCCCTGTCTAAACTGTGTGCTCGAGCATGCAGAGACAAAATACTCTGGAAGCGGAACCTCTTTCCACACACATGGCACGGGAACCTTAGGCCAGGCCCAGAGCTTGTCCCTCCGGGGACAGCCATGCCCTCATTGTTGAAAAGCTGAAGATCCAGCTCATCATCGCAGGTGGTAATTTGACCAGAGGAGATCGCCTGTTCCAGAGCTCCAAAACCAGGAAAAGGTGCTAATGGTGTGGCTGGGGGGCTGCTGTCTGATGAGGGACTGCCAAGCTCCAATTCACCAGGAAACAGCGCCACCGCTGGGGTGGGTGATGGGGGCGTTGACAAATCCTCATCCTCCTCCTCATTTTGGAGGCTGGCCTCAGGAAGGGGGCAGGGTGATACTGGAGCATAGAGTTCAGTTTGAGGGCTAGAAGGGGTAGATTGAGGACTCTGGGGTAGGAACTGGGGACTGTGGTCCAGGGACGGCATGGAGGGAGGAGACAATGGGGGCTCACAGGAAAGAGCCAGCATACTCTCTGGTGGGGAATCCATACTCTGATCGAGAAAATATAGACAATTGTGATTAGATCTAGATAGATAGATAGATAGATAGATAGATAGATAGATAGATAGATCACTCACTGTTGATGTGTCTATGCCATGCTTCAGTTCCTTGAATTAAAGAGGGTGCACTCTGATGGTGGCAATCTGCCTGACCACCTCCAACAGTCCCCTGTCAAGTACAACACAGAATAAAAAATGAGTGCACACACATTTGTTCCTGTGTACGGATCTAAGGGCAGAGCAGGACATGGACTGTCCCAAACAGGATGGGCGTGAGATGTTTGGACTTCCCCACACACCCTTCCTGCACATACACGTACAGTAGCTGCTTAAATCAAAAATACATACATACACACCTTAAAATCCATACACACAGATACAACTTCTCTCACCCCCCACCAATCCCTCATTACCTAAGCTACTCACACACACACTAACACACAATGCACTGATAGAAGTGAACAATTACATAAAGCCATACATGCATGTATTCGCATAAGCCTGCAGGAGACAGGCTAAGACGCCATTCAAAAAGAAAGAAAGAAAAAACACCTGCTTCTTTCATAATTAAGAGAAAATTAATTTCATTGATGATTACAGAAAGACAATCTGCTAAACATCTGTGAGGGCGTCTGTATGCCTGGATATGTGTCACTATGCTTATGTTTGTGTGGGTGTTTTTTTTCTTCTTCAGTATTTACCTCTGTGAACAGACAGAACTGTATGTCTGTGTCTGAGTTTGAATTCATGTACACAAAAAAAAGTGTTTGTTTGTGTATTAGTGTGTGTAAAAGTATGTGTATCTGTGACATAAGACTTGGATGAAATGGTGGTTAACAGAGCCAGTTGTCATTTTAGCTCAGCCGTGACTCACAACGATATCACACTATATCAGTCACACTGCCCCCCGCCCCATTTATCTTTCATTCTTGCTTTCTTTCTTTCTTTCTCTTAATCCCACCATTATTGTCCTTCTTTTTCCTTCCTTCTGCCTTTTCACTTCCATAGATTGTGATTCCACCCCCTGCACTTTTTTCTCTTTTCACCCTTATTCCCTCCTCCCTCTGTTCCTGACTGATTTTCTTTCATTCTATCTTTCCCTCTCTCACTCTCTGTCTCTCTGCAGCGGTGCCAGTTGGCACAGTGCCAGGGAATGCTGATATCAGCTGGTAGATTGGGGCCTGCCAACATGGCGAAGAGAAAAGAAAGAGAGGAGAGAGACAGACAGGCGAGATAGAGAAGAACGGGGTGTGTTAGTGAAGAAAAAATATAAATGAAGAACGCAAATACGTTCTGAATGAGCATATTTGATGAGTAAATCTGTCGAGAAAGGGGACAGAGTGTTCCGCTCTGCAATGGAGGATCTTGCGATCTGTTTGGTCTGCTGGCATTATTATCATATGAATATCGTCATGGCAATGCACTGTTCCGCCTTGACAGACACATTTGTGTCTGACCAACCCAGTCACACCAATAAAGCTTCTCCAAATTTGGATAGATGGAGAGAGTGATAAGGTGCTGCTTAGACAGAGGGGGGAGGGGAGGGAGGGAGGGAGAGATGAAGGCAGGACGTGAGAGCGATAAAGCTGCATGCACAAATAATGCACACAAACAACACACACACACACACTCAATATGGCACCTAGTCACTAGATGATTCATGCATGCTAAACACCTTTGTCTGAATGGCCACATGCTACACTCCCCGTACAAGCACACACAAATACACGCTTGCACATTTTGTGCCTTCATGGGGCATGCACATGTATGCTATTTAACTTACTGCTTTGTATGTAATGGAATGAATATTGTATAAACAAAAAACTGAGAAAAGAGAAATAGACCGCTGTCATTTGAAAGAAGTGCATGCAATGTAGCTGCTATTAAAATTATTTGATGCATGTCTTGCTTTATTGTTGGACCTTTGCTAATTAGAAATGTAAAAAAGTCACTATTTAAGTAATAAATGCATCCCATGGAGATTAATTGTGTTGAAAAAAAAAAAAAACTTTGTATCATCTGTAGGATTTTTAATTGAGGTCAACGGATTATTTCATTATCTAAGTATCACTAATTGGTTTTATTGAACGTTTACTACTGAAGTACCGGTACTTTAAATATGGTCGCTTTTCACAAGAACACGTTTACAGTACACACAACTTAACTCGCTCTGAAAAACCACTCATGAAACCTCTATATGACTGAACAAGCACTTGAGTCATCTTTGATAAAACAGATATTTTTTCTCGCAGCGGTTCATTTTCCGTAGCCTTGAGCACCTGAAATAACGTCTCCTGCCTTCGGTGTGAGGAGTGAAGACACACTGGGCCTCCAACAGTGAAGCCATGTAACATATCTAAAGGCTAAGAGAAGAGATCATTCATACGTACTGAATGACTTCAGACTCGTGGCCTTGAAAATATAACATGAATGGCTTTATCGCAGCCTGTTCTTTAGTATGTGGGGAGAGCGAGAGAAAGAGAGCGATATCTTTACATTGTGAGAGAGACTAAGAGAGAAAACCGATTGCTCAGTATGTGATGCGTGTGAGGCTTGAACTGCACTTTACCTTTCTTGTATCTCTGAGTGGGATTTCTAAGGTCAGTGTGTGTATGATTCCGGATTGTTGCAGTCATACAACAAATATCCCCACAGACAAAATTAATTTCCTGTTTCTAACCTTGGCCTGAACTTTATCTCTCTCAGAACCCGGCTCCCACTCACAGTGACTTCAGCGTGTGCAAAATTCTCTTTCCCTTCAACATTCTCTTTTTTAGGTTGAAATTCCACAAACATCACCTGATCTCCTCGATTTATATTACTCTGATCCCCGGTTTCACAGACAAAGCTTAAGACTAGTCCCAGACTAAAACGTAAGTCTGAGCTTTTTTAACTGAAAGAAACTTGCACTGACTGATCTTAAAATATATCAGTGTCTCTGTTTTGTCTCAAAATGCACACCAGTAATATTTTGTTCTAAGGCACGTTAATAAAACATACTTAAATATCCTAATTGAACTATTGCCTAATCCTGGCTTAACCCTAAACCCTGTCTGTGAAACCAGGCCTATAAGACTGCGGACGTTTTAAGTTCAGTTCAAAGAGCTGAGAGAGGAATAAGCAAGTTCAAAACATCACAATCTTGCCCATTATCTCCTTAACAGAGCATGAAACAAAGATTTCGGCATTGAAATGGTTCACTGAGGTGCTTTAGAAAAACAAACACATAACACGAATTCTTCTCTACTGTCAAATCGGAAGACTTCACCAAAAAACTGCACTTTTCCAGTTCACCTTCAGTTTTACAGTACAAAGAGCTCTTGTTGAATCCGTGTTAACAAACTCACGTTAAAGTAAAGGCATGGTTCACACAAAATAAAAACCGTGTCATCATTTACTCACCCTTGAGTTGCTTCTAACCTGAATTTCATTCTTCTGCTTAACACAGAAGATATTTTGAAAAGTGTTGGAAACCAATCAGTTGATGTTCCGAATGATCCAGATTTATTTATGAAAACATAAATAAATAAAAATACTATGAAAGTCAATAGGGACCAGAGACTGTTTGGTTACAAGATTCTTCAAAATATCTTTTGTGTTCAACAAAAGAAAGAAACACAAACAGGGGTGGAACAACTTAAAGGAGAGTGACACATTTTTTATTTTTTTTTGGGTAGACTATCCCTTTAAGATTAGTTTTATTATACTTGGTATGAATAGCCATCTCAGGTGATCCAATAACGGTAAATGCAGGTGTAAACGGGATTCAAAACGTGTTTGATCTGATCACTCCAACCACATTCGAACACACTGCAACTGTGATTAATGCTCCTGGATGACAGTGATTTAAACCTTTGGAAAACCCAAACGCATATGCATTTTTTTTAGATTAATATTAAAAAGTAGTTTTTATTTGGGAGCAAAAATATGCTTTTTTTTCATTTTATTAACTTGCAATAAGACGTATATGTGATGTAATCACGTATTAATAAGTTGCCCTGTCAAAACCAATGCCGGATAACCTGAGATAAATACTAACAGGTGTAAACAGAGTCAGTATCAAGAGAGCACGAGCTCTGATTCAGGTTGATCTAAAGAAGTGATCATTTTCAATCAGAATTAGTTTGATTTTGTTTTACAACGAACAGCCCACCTCTGACCTCCACCAATGAAACGAGCTGTAAGGTGTTCGCTGTGCGCAACAAGTGCACAAAGGCAGTGTGCTGTGCTAGAAAGTTTAGCTTCAGGCATCTGAGCAGAGCGAGGAACTCATACAGACACATATCTGCTGAATATGAACTTGGCAATGCTTATGTAAAAAAAAAAAAAAGTGGTATGTAAAGAATGGTTTGTCAAGTCACATAAAAGTATGCTTTATGAGATTTATTGACATCAGAAATGTTATCTAATGAGACTCAATGAACATAACTACATTCTGTTACACCATTCAAAAGCCTGTGGTCAAATCTGGTAAAATTGCATGCAGTTGGCATTTTTTCGTGATGCATAATAACACGCAGGCATATTTGTCATGCCAAACGCACAGATACTTTGTACTGACAACCTGTTGTTCCTTTCATAAAACAAGTATATACAAATGTTTTCCTTAATTGCAAGCATGTGGTTTTGATCGTTCATGAACATGAGTAAATCCCAGTTCCCCAAATTCAAAGTATAGGATGTATGTTAGTGCAAATTATGCCATTCATATTTGTGCATCCAGACCGAAAATCTGTGGATGATTGGGTCAAATTTTAAGCCACTGCAACAGCTCATCCAGACGTGCTGTCCGCGCAGATGAGCAGGAGCAGATCTGGTTGTAAGAGTTGTACAGGGCCCTGTTCGGCCACATCTCTGCGCTGCTCTGCCCTCTTTCACGTCAGTTCAGGGGGCAGGTCTCATTCCGTCACCCCTCACGCGAGCACATACGAGGGCAGAGATAACAGCCTTATGCCCCAAATCTGTGCCAGCGTTAAATAATGGCAAGGAATGGCACCTTATGTGATTTGCATTTACATGCATGCATAAAGTTTCTTGGCGGGATGTATTTGCAGGACATCAGCCTGTGGAGAGGACATTCCTCGCGTGCTGTGCGTCAGTAACGCGCAACCATTTTCAGTCGCCTTCCCTCTCTCGCGGCCATCTCAATTAAAAAGGCACATTAATGAAATAAATAAGCTCACAAACAAATGCGCGCACGACGCGTCCTCTCACGATTAAGCCCGAGCATGAAAGCGCGATTTACAGAAGCAACACAAGCATCGCTTTCCCAAAACGGAGGCAGAAACGCAGCTTTTGGGACGGGATGTTGTGCGCTCCATTTTCTTCCTGATTTTCTTTCAACAGAAGATGAAGGGAGGGGGAAAGCACACGCGATCAGGGTGCAGCTGAAAAGTGCCATCGTGGGGTTTCATCTGGAAACCCGCTGCCAATCTCGCCGCTATCGTGACAGAACACCGTCGAGCGACGTGTGAAACTTTACGCTTTCAGGGCTCGTTGGTAAAGCTGGCAGCTGCAGGTTTTGCGCTACAGTTTAAACAGCGATTACGAGCGCGCATCTGCGAGGTGACTCTAGGACAGGCAGAGCGCGTGCAGTTCCAGCTATTATATCAACACGCACCGAACGCTTTCGCATGTTTTTCGTCAAAGTTATTAATACGCTGCTTTTCAGAACTGATCTGTATCGACCTTCACGAATTAAGTTCAAACATGCGGGTTTTGACGCGGAACAAACTGGAGCAGAACTAACCAAAGCTTCTCATAAAGTATACAACTTCGCGATGTTGCTGCAGTGGAGAAATGAACAGTCGCTTCTCGCTCTAAAAAACTTCAAACGTCTACAATCAGCTTGTTCCGCTCAGTTCGGGGCACTTTTTCCCACACTCGAGGCTCTGAAAATATTCAAGGGCCTTAAAAAACGAAAGTTGCATTTTCATGCGCGGTCCGCACTCTTTCAGGACACCAAGCATGCGCGCGCGCTCCTCCTCTCTCTCCTCTCACACACACACACACACACAAACACACACCGGCAACATCCACGGCACGATACCAAACGTGAGGAAGTGTGTCTGCGCGAGACTATATGCGCCCTAACAGAGACACACGAGACGAGACGCCAATCAATGTCCCGGTGCATGCACGTGAAAGAAAACGCGACGACCATTCAGTCTCCATGGCTTTGCATCACCCGGATCAGCCCCCCTCCCCAAAAAAAAGTCGTCGTCGGATATTTGTTGTTTGTGAAGGCGACAACAATCGCTCTTTATACGTCTCAAACTGCACGCGCGCGCGCACCATCACACTCGCGAGCGATGTGCATCAGTAAAATCGCTCAAAAAGCGCAGATTAGGTCAGTTATTTGAAAGGAATCGGATGTTTTGTGCTGAAAGTAAGGCTGAATGTACTTACGGGAGAGGCGGCGAGGAGATTAATGACAACACACGTCATGATTACGTTTCACTTGAATTAAATACATTAGGAGTTAGGGGGAAAAATGGAAATCGGGGGTAGTTGTATACAAGCATACGCCGATGCCCCCTCCCTTCTGCCCTCTCTATCTTCTCCTCCTCCTCCTCTCTTTCCTCACACGTCTCTCTCTCTCTCTCTTCTCAAAGATCCATTTATTGTGCAGTCGTGAGTGAGTGAATGAGAGAGAGAGAGGCGGAGGCTGAAGGTTGCAAATGTAATTATAATCTCGCAGAGGCACCATTTTAAAACGATCTCTAGATTTGCGGGATGGACTTCTGACTCGCCGCGCGCTTGCAAATCGCGTGCGAGTTTCTCGCGGGGCTCAGATTTGCATCGAACGTCTTTTTGAAGATCGTGAGCGCTTCTTCGTAACTTTGGTGGCCGTCAGAAAGGGCTTCTTCTGCGGGTTTGTGTTGCGAGATGCTTGAGATTGTGTCGCGCTCCACGTGGGAGCTGCGCAGGTGCGCGCGCGGGTCATCCACTATCCCAGCTACTGACGGATGCATGTCATATTTTAATAAATAAATAAATGCATTTACTACTAATGCATTTGTAGCATTATTGGCACTTTTCTGTAAAACAAGAAATAATAGCAAAGTCAATAATAATAATGTATCTCTATATATACTCTAAATAGACTATATATATATATTCTTATAGATATCAATATGCATCTGATATTTACCCTCTGTTGACTTTAGATACATGAATAAACAAATACCACCTACTGTTTATTGTTAAGCCATAACAGAAAGCTTTGTATCTAGATTCAGTAAATTTTTCCTATGACAGAATTAATAACTTAAATAATAATAACAACACAACACAACAACAAATCATCATCATGATTATTATTATCTACATATACCCCCACAAACTATATATATTATATATATATATATAGTTATATAGATCTGCTGTTTGCCTGAGATCTATGATAAACAACAATAATAATAACCAGCTACTGTTATTTTTAATTTAATTTGATTTATTTATTGTTTTGTAAGGCCTATTGCAGATAGAAAAACCTTGTCCTTACCAGCTTCACCCACTTTTGTCCTTTGCAAAATTAATAATAGTACAGGTTGAACGCCTAATGCTTTGGAGGCATTTCACTGGATCAATATTAATAATAATTTATAATAAATAATAATAATAAATATAATAATACTACTTTTTGATTTAGGGCTTTACACAAAACTTTGTATAAATTCAGACTTCCAGAATGTATTTTTTCACAAATAAAATAATACTAATGCATTTTAGCATTATTTTGTAAAACATAGGATTATTTTAATAATAATATAATAATAATTAATTAATAATCTCCCTCTACTCTGTAATAGAGTAGCCACAGATTGAAAACCTTTCAGATATCATATTGAGTGTGATTTTGTTTCCCACTGGTTTTGTTTCGCTGATGGATTCTGCAGTGACAGGTGTTTTTGTCTGGTTCGAGGCCATTTTTCTGGTAGTTTGAGGTTATTTTGGGAGGGCATCTAATATTAACTCACGAAAACCTCTCGCGAGTGTGTGTTGTTTGTGTGTGTGTGTTGTCTGATACAGTCATATCATCACCCGCCCCCAACGCTTTGATTGTCTTGTACGCCGCAGCACAAATGCACCAATTAATATGCAGAGAGTGAGACTGAGACAAAAAAAAGAAAGAAAAAAAAACATGCAGAGGTGGGGGGGAGAGATGGCATGGAGAACAGGAAGGAGTGAAAAAGGGAGATGAAATGACAGATGAAGAGGAGGAAAAGAGAGTGACGTAAGGGTGGTCTAAGGGGGAGATGAAATCTGATAGATGTTAGAGGAAGAGGAGAGCAGGGGACGACGGGGAATCAATACGTGCATGTTTAGTCAGAGATGGAGGGATCGATTGGTGAGGATGGAGGGAGAATGAGAGGAGAGGAGAGGGGTTAAAGGGGTGGAGTGATGTGGCATTGGCTGCTGTCTCTTTGTCGCAGTGTCAGGGTATTGATACTGTAATATCGCCATGACAATAGCACCGTGGCGACGGCCATGACGACGCCCGACAGCACAATACAGCCAGCCGCAGTATACTGAGAGCAGTGAGGCAGAGCAGGCCGCAGACGCAGACGCAGACGGGGGACGCTGGCAGGTGCACGGCTGCTGCTCTCATCAATCTATACGTGACCTTTAGAGAAGGTGCACACGGCCAGACGCATTTAATCACGGTTTATGCAGAAGTCTCATTTAAACTTGGAAATAAATGCAACGTTATGAAAGTGGATAAGAAATGTCAGCGAGATCATCCGGTTTGGCACAGACTTGTGGAGTTCGTGTCAGCTGTCACTGAAGCAAAAAGAGAACATAAGAAAAATGCATTTTTCAATTCAGTTTTCAATTTTTTTTTTATCCTGATAATATAATTTAGAATGAAAAATAATCATGAATTATATTTTTCTGACTTTTGGTCAGACTGATTTTTGGTCAGACTGACTTTTCGTTTCACTTTTGGACTTTTGGTGTGTATTGATACAAAATGCAATTGCAAGTTTATTAAATTTGCATTTCTTGAATGGCAAGTAAATCACATATCAGCATTTCATGGGGAAACTAAATAAATAAATAAGACATTGCATTGGCAGGTGAGTATATCATTCAAAAGAGATGACAACGGTTGTCTGTGTAATGTATTCCATGTTGTTTTGGACTTTTCTTTTGTATTTAGTTCTTGTTTCCTGTTTCCTGTTCCCATCTACAGCTCCTGAGTGTTTGCACATGCATGTTACCCGGTGTGTATTTCAACTTGTGTTTTCGGGTTTCTTGCTCAGGGCTTGTTTCGTTGATGTCTTTAGTGTTCTGAGCTCCCTATAGTTTCTTTGTGTTGTGTTCTTAGTTTTTGAGTTGCTTTGTATTGTTTTGTATCTCCTTCTGTTTTCTAGTATAATTCATCATCTGGACTTGAATCCGGCTCTTCCTTGTCTCTGTGTTTGCCCTCGTTACAGTCTAGAAGTCAGGGTATGGACCCTTTTCAGACTGTGATGATGCCTTTCCACATTTAACATCATAAACATACTTTTTATGTTTTAATATAAATAACAAAAAGTTAACACTGCTGCAAGAGTGTTTCTATGGAAGCATATTTACAGCACATAACATAAAAAGTCATGCTTTTCTATCTTAATTAATCATAATTGTTATATTTTCATAACAATTTCTCATTTACTTTTTCTTATTTCAACTTTGTCATGATTTTAACTTTTATCTCATAATTATGACTTAGAATGTCATAATTTTAACTTTTTATCTCATAATTATTACTTAGTATTTCATAATTTTGACTTTTTATGTCATATTTGACTTTTTTTCCATAATTTAAACTTTTATGTCATGATTGTTGTCAACTTTTTTTTTATCTCTATTAGCTTAGTATCCCATAAAGTTGACAGTCCCCGTCTGAGTCTAAGTATCTGTTTCACTTGTCATTTCAACTTTATTCATAACTCTGACTCAGTATCTCATAAGTTGACAGTCAGACTTTAGATTTTTTTATCTCATGAATCATGACTTATCTTAACTTTGACATTTCAGCTTAGTATCTCATAATGTTAACTCATTTTTTCTCGTTACAAATCATACTTTTGACTTTTTAGCTCATCATTTAAACTTTTTATGTCATGATTTCAACTTTTTATCTCATAAATATGACTTAGTATCTCATAATTTCAACTTTTATCTCATGAGTCCCTAATTTCAGGACATCTCATTTCAACTTTGGTTATTTCAACCTTATTAATGGTTCTGTGGAATATTTGATTCTGATTGGTCAGTCGCGACATTCCGAGGTATTTTATCCCTCGATAACAACCGGTAAAAATTATTAACACAGGCTCATCCGGGTAACTGAAGTTGGCGCTGTACGCTTGCTAGGAACTGTTTTTCTCTTGGTGGAAGCTTTGCGTTTTTTTAGCTAATAAAATATTAAAATTAATATATTTTTCATACAAACTCAGCGGCTGCCATTTTGCTACGATTGTTTTGTACACTGTAATGGATTATAAGATAACTAACATACTGGTAAGATTTTAAAACATTTTCGTCTTAAATCTTTTATCGCCATAATTATTTGTGTGGTGAAATGTTGTGTAATAAGTCCGCTTCGTGCCGGGGTCCTGATCACCCTGTCGGGGGTTATTCTGCGATGACAACCTGCTGGATGTACATTATCCCTTACTTAGTATATCACAATGTTGACATTTTTATGCTTTTTTCTCATTACTACGAGTCATACTTCTGACTCTTTATCTCAAAAATTCAAAAACTCATAATTTGACTTTTTATCTCACTATGACAGTCATACGTTTTTATCTCAATTTCAGCTGGTGATGATTTCAGCTTTTTATCTCAACTATGACTCAGTATCTCATAATTGTGACTTTATCTCATTATGACTCGGTTTCAGTTTCAGCTTGTCATTTCAACTTTTTATCTCATAACTATGACTTAGTATCTCAGCGTTGACAGTCATAATTGTGACTTTTTTCTCAGGAGTCATAATTATGACATCTCATTTCAACATTTTATTGCAACTTAGTAAATCATAATGTTGACATTTTTATGCTTTTTTCTCGTCATTATTACGAATCAGACGTATGACTCTTCATTTCAAAATTTCAATATGATAATTATGACTTAGTATCTCATAACTTTGACTCATAATTTTACTTTTTATCTCATTATGACGGTCATAAGTTTTTATCTCAATTTCAGCTGGTCATGATTTCAGCTTTTTATCTCCTAACTATGATTCAGTTATCAAATGTGATATGTATTTCATAATTTCAACATTTTGTCACAAATGTCCTTACATTCCTAATACAGCTGCTCAGAGAGTGACAGTAAATATGTCCTCTTTCTTTCTCTGGATTGGCATAACCCATCTCTCTATACCTTTCCTCATGGAAACACTTTTGTGGATGTGACAATGAAGACTGGAGTATGGCTGCAGACAAATTCGCTGTTCATCACAATAAAAAAAGACTATTTCTATATAGAAGAAAGCGAATATTACTGTTTTTATTTTATTTTTGATCAAATAAATGCAGTCTAGGCAAGAAGAAGAGACGTCTTTCAAAAACAAACATTTTACCGACCTGAAACTTTTGAATGATAGCATTTTTTTTAATGCACATTTTCTGACAATGCAGAAAAAGGAATGAGAGAGGCATGTCGCAGGCCAGATTCGAACCTGCATCTGTGAACACAGCAGCTCTCGAAAGGTCATGATAATTTCCCACTGCTCCGTGACAAATGGCCTTATTACTGCTGTTAATTGAAATGAAGGCATGTTTCAGATAGAACATGTACTTCATAATGTGTAGAACCGCTGTCCTCGCTGCATGCGTGAGAGAGGCGTGATCTTCGAGACAAATGGCTGCTTGTCAGCACATAAATCAGTGTGAGTGACCGACCGGTGTTTCTCTCTCTTTATGATGTGTGCTTCCCCTCGCTCGCCCCATCCCTCCTTAATATGATGTAAAAAGCTAATCGCATGCAAATGTCTGTTGTCCCGGTAACACGGCCGAAAAATCCCTTTGATGTTTCACCCAACTCATTCTCTCCACGTTCTCTTTGTTCGCCCGAGTCTCGCTGCCTCGTCAACACCCCCCTCTCTCTCTCTAATCCTCACACTATCTCTCTCTCTCCCCCATTTAAACCCATTCTCTCGCTCTCTTCACATTTCTATCAAGACAAAAAAACTTCTCTGCCCTCAGCCATACCTTTCTCACACTCACTGCGTCTGCTGCGCCCCCCTCACTCGTCTGTCTCATTCTTTCTCTCTTGTTCTCCCCTCTCTGTGCCTCTCCGTCTGTCCCTCCTTCATTTCCCATCATACTATCTACTGTCTTTGGCCGCTCTCTCGCTCTCTCTCTCTTTCTTTCTGTCCTGCACACTCTTTTCATCTCTTTTTTTTTCCCTTTCAAAAATGCGATGCCTTCTGCTGGTCACTGAGTGGCTGCCATTTTCAGCGTGTCAGTAATGTTGTCAAGTGCGTATCCCATTATGCTCTCATATGCACTAAATGTCATCAGGCTCTAAAATGGCTGCGGGGAGAAAAAAAAAGGGGTAACGACTTGGTTCTGTTCATTTAATATCCCCACAAAGACAATTAAGCAGTTACAAAGTCAAAAAGGAGCATGCAATGTAAAGCATTCAAAAATGTAAACATTAATGCATGATGAGGCTTATAAAGACAGCTTGTTTCTTTGGCACACGCCCCTGTTTACAATCAAAACGATGAATCACGCCATGGTATTTATGGTTTGGGAGCGAGCTGGATCGCACACGCCCCGCTGCGGAGAGTATTTTTGGCCTGAATGTGGGTTTGGTGCTGTAGATACAGTGCATTCCTCCCACACTCGCACAGGTTTGGGGTCGGCCGCGCTTCAGTCCTACACTCCTCTCTAAGTCAGAAATGGCATTTGTCATCTGAACTGCTTAATTATTGAAGAAACTACGCAATTTACCATTTTTTACTAACGTTGCACATTTCTATTGCTCAGAGGTTGCTCTTTTGTAGCTGTTAGTTATGTTTTATTTCAGAACATTTCTTTGACTGCACACTTTCCTGTCGTGCCTAATCTGAGTGGAGTGAGAGTCGTTGTTGAGATCTTTTTTTTTTCCTCATGAGGATCATGTCTACTTAAATCTTGTTAAGTGTGAACTTAATGTAGTTTCAGATTTTTAATTGCATGTTAACTGCAATTAAATGAAACTGTTTTATAGGTTAAAATTATATTACATTCAGAGAGCTGAACTTTAGAGTGTTTTTTTTTTTTGACTCACTTAAGTAAAACTTAAGTATACTTTAAAAATTGCTTTACCTAATTTAAAATTTGCACTTTTTTTTTGAAGCGTGTAAGTGTGCACTCATTAAGTGGCCTTTCATTTCATTAATATAATCTTAAATATGTATTTCACTTCTTTTTCTCAAGGAACTTACGATGGAAGTAAATGGTGCCAATTTGTAAACGTTCAAATACTGACAGTTTCAGGATATAAACATGATTTTAGTCTGCTTACTAACCTTTTGTGTAAAGTTTATATAATTGTGCATTTTTTTTCTTGCAATGATGATTTAGATAATTTTTAAACGACTGTAAAAATGATTTAAACAACTCTACCGCTGAAACTTAGCACAAGTTTTAACAGAAAGCATGCATGTAAGTACTTTTATAAAATTATAAACTTTAAGAATTTCGCTTTTAAAATTCTCCAGAAACTGGCTCCAATCACTTCCAATGTAAGAGACTCGGCATAAGTCGTAATCGAACATTCATAAGTGGTCATCAAAATTTAAAATGACTGAAAAAATGATTTAAACAACACATTTTTAAGAGAGGCGTGAATGTAAGTGCTTTTATAAAATTATAAACTTCAACATTCTGCTTTTAAAATTCTCCTGGCTCCATTCATTAGTGGTCATCAAAATTGCCAATCATAAGTGGTTATCATATATTACACCACAAATGCTGTTGATGATCCTAACTTGTGCAGAACCTGGAATATACTTTTAAAAAGACCTTATTTGGGATTTTTCTTTTCTACGGGTGTATCAGCACATCAAGCTCGAACAGAATAAAACCTCTTCAGCGCAAGGAGAAACAAAACTTTGGCTGCTGTTTCATCAGAAGAAGACATGCTCCGAAGAGCAGAGTTTCCACCATCTAAAATATGCAACACGACAGAAGACTTGAAGTACAAACAGAGCTTATAAAGGATGATTTTCCAGAGTCAGACCTCATAAATTCAAAAGTGGATTACAGTTGCTGGAGTCAGTTTTTTACGCGGTTGAACCTTTGAGTAGATTAGCGTTCCAGCATCTAATACTCTTTAAGACTGTGCAGAATCTGCCTAATGGAAAAGCTGAGGGCGGAGCTAAATAATTACATAACTCATAAAGCATAAAACACACCATCCATAGCAGCTCTCTTCTGAAACGCAGGTCTGGATTTGGCTCTCGGATGGGCCGGGGCAATAAAAGACAGCTGGTGCTTATCTAAACTCAAAGAACGGAGAATAAATCGTTTCTTATTCTTCAATACTCTGAGATAGAGATGGGCCGAAATACCAGATGTGTCCTCAGCCAAAAACAGCCGGAGTTTGATATACAAAATCTGCTAAAGCATTTAACTCATACATCACAAAGTGCCACTTGAAGTAAACTGCACTGACAGAATCTTTGCTACTTGTAATATTTCGAGAGTTTGCGTTTGGCATAATCTTGCAAAACGTGTCTTTGGTTTGGATTTGATCCACATTTGCAAGACATTTACAATGAAGTGTGAATCTGCAAATGACTGCTGTGGCACTTAGTGAGCGAAAGTTCACCACACATAAATATTGACCTTAAAGTCAACATGAAATATCAAGTTCACCTTCCAGAGTATCAGCCATGTTTCCCAATAGGCCTTTAAACATCTTGCTTTATGTTCATATTATTGCTCTAATCTTTATATTATTAGTTTCAGTCAGAATGGAAAGTCATTACATTCTGATAAAAGATTATGAAGATAAACATGTTTTCTTTGGTATAATGTACAACAAATATACATGCACAAGTAAAGTGTATAAAAGGAATAATTCACCCAAAATTAAAATTTGCTGAAAATGTGCTCACCCTCAGGCCACCCAAGATCAGGATGAGTTTGTTTCTTCATCAGATTTGGAGAAATGTAGCATTGCATCAGTGTCTCAGCAACGGATGCTCTGCAGTGAATGGGTGCCGTCAGAAAGAGAGCTGATAAAAACTCCAATAATCCACAGCCTCCAGTCCATCAGTTAACATGAGAAGACAAAGCGTGAACCAATCCATCTTAAGAAGTTGTAATTAAATACAAGTCCATAATCCATAATAACGCTTCCTCCAGTGAAAAAGTCCATCTCCTGTTGTCTCTCACATATGTGTTTAGAGCTGTTTTGGCTTGTAAACGGTGTTTGATCTGTGCAGATTACTCTCCTGATTCAGATCAGACCACTTTTTACAAGCCATTAACTGATGGACTGGAGTGGTGTGGATTATTGTGATGTTTTTATCAGCTGTTTGGACTCTCATTCTGACGGCACCCATTCAAGAGCATCCACTGCTGAGACACTGATGCAGTGCTGCATTTCTCCAAACCTGATGAAGAAACAAACTCATCAGCATATTGGACGGCCTGAAAGTGAATACATTTTCAGTGAATTTTGATTTCATGTTGACTTTAAAGTCATCTTTTTTTTAGTCTCTGATGTGTGTGATGGGCCTGAGACGTTGAATCAACTTTGATTCACTACCTGAAAGTCAATTATCAAGAGCAACTGAAATGATAAGAAGTGAGACGGCTCCTCCAGTCTTCTGCAATACTGTATTTACACGGCTGTGTGCGTCTCAGGATCCAGTTTGTGTCCAGTTGTCCCAGTCGTAAATATGTGGCAGAGATTTTGGTTAAAGAAACAGCAGGAAAAGTGTGTCTGAGGAAAAGTCAAAAGTGATGTTATTATGAGCCGCAATAGTATAATGTCAGACCATTAGAAATGTTTTATAGCCAGCCACGTGTAAAAATGTAAATTAAACAAAAAAAAATTTGGGAAAACGTTCTAATAACTTTCATTAGAAACATTAACATGATTGCTTTATATTATGTATGTGAAATTATGTATATATTTTATTCTACATAATTAATGTTCAATTTCTCCATGAATTTCTCCCTTATTGATAACTGTGGGTCTACATTCTATTCTGATATAAACTCAAAAATGTGAGATATAAACTTGCAGTTACAAGAAAAAGGTTATAATTTTTTTGTGGTTGAAACAAAAACTGAATTGTGAGATGCAAACTTAAAATTCAAAAACAAAAAGGCAGAATTGTGAGAAAACATTTTATATATTTTATGTCAAAGTTTATATCTTGCAATTTTGACTTGTCCACAGTCTGATTTTATATCTAAAATTTCTGAATTGTGTGGGGAAATTGCTGAGATAAAAAAGCTGTTTTAAAATCCGTTGGTGAAACAGGCTTTCATATAAATCCTATAGTTGCCTATATGCATTGACATTTATGCAGTCTAGATGCCTTTGGGGCAAATTTGCCCCAATAATGCCCAAAAACCAGAGCACATCAATCAGAAGAGATGCTGAGAATCTAGGACATTCTAGTTATGTTGACCAGGTTTTCTCCCAGTTACTTTTACCAAATACCGATAACTCACAATATTCAATTTTACGATAATGATACAAAACGCTTATCCTTATACCGTCCGTCTCAAATGACGATGTTATCGGGATAGGAGAAGTCAAATCAGCCGCTGTAATAAACTGCACCCTTTGTGATAAAGTGGCCAGGCTCACCTATAGCCTGCAGGGGGCAGGAGTCCCACTGGGGTTTTTACTGGCCCACTTTAAGCCGAGCAAAGAAAAAGACATGACGCATTTGGGATTGGCCTAGAAGCGGCTATTCTATATAAAGACTGAGATACAGAAATCTAGACTATGCCACTGTGGAGAGCTGCATTGTGAAATTGCATGATGAAAAATATAGTAAAATGTAGACAGTTGCACACTTTTGTTTGTTGTTCAGTGCAAAAAGATTTTCCGCCTGCTTCTAAACACTTGCACTTAAGTTTAACCAGAAGCTAAATGTGTTGTAATAGTCCCGCAGTCATTGTCACTGTCAAACACGCTATGCAAATTAAGATCAGTATAGATGATTTATTCACAAAAGCTTCTTTTTTTTTTTGCCTGGTGCAACTTGCTTGACCGTTTGAAAAGGAAAAATACAGCAAGACCTTTGTTCCCATTCACACATTCCCATTTAGCATAAATTGGATGCTAAAATAGTACAGACAGCATGTGCATGTTATTTTAGTATTATTTATAAACTACTATGTATTATTCAGCTGTTATATTTAGTCAATTTGAATTATCTTTTATTTTATTTTAGTTTTTAGCTTTAATAACTTTTCTCATTGTATTTGTTTAATTGTATGTATTTTTTCAGATTTTTTTTTTTCATTTAGTACGTTTAGGATTTTAAACTTTTTCAGTTAGTTTCCAAGGCAACATTTCAAATATTAGTTTAAGCTTTGATTAAAGCTTTAATTAAAGTTAAGCTTTAATTATGCCTTCTTCTTTATTTCAATGACCAAAAGTCAATTTTTAATATCACTGGTCACAAATCACTCTTAGTGAGTTCCCTCCAGAACTGAAATGGAAGGCAGATACTCTTATGTCATGCAGCATGTGTGGCTTTATGCCAGTAGAATGTCAGGTATTTGTTCAATCATGGTGTGTCTGTGAATGTAACAGGAAACGCTTGTGATTCGTTTGACAGCTTTGATTGTTTGCGCTGATAGTTACCAGACGGACAGGTTTCAGCTGCATTACTGTAGTGAGCAGAACTACACTTAAACACACACCCTTTCCTGTCCTCTTAGCTGAAGGATTGGTCTCTGAATGAATGAATCAACATGCTCTCATATGCTCTTTTGTGTGTGACTGCTGAATCTGTTGGGAAATCTGAACACAAAAATGTTTTTAGGGCTTATTTGACTTGAGAGTTATGAGCATGTTTAGAAAGGTTTTCCTTTGCTCTTTTGAAGTACAAGTGTTCAGTGTACTATGTAGACATTCTTTAAAGTTTACAATGCAGTGTTTGCTAACCTAAAACCACCCACACTTGTATATCAACACCTATTCAGTATTTAGCAACTTGGCCGGTTCTGATGAACAACAATGCGAACAATGCTGATACGCAAAGGTTAGCCAGTCATAAGCAATATGATTGACATGTACAGTACATGTAGTCTTAAAGGGATAGTTCACCCAAAAATGAAAATCCTGTCCTTAATTACTCACCCTCATGTCATTCCAAACCCTGTAGACCTTCGTTCCTCTTGGAACACAAATTATGATATTTTGATGAAATCCGAGAGTTTTCTGACCCTGCATAGACAGCAATGCAACTAACACGTTCAAGGCCCAGAAAGGTACCATGAACATCTACAAAATGGTCCATGTTACTTCAGTGGTTCAACCGTAATTTTACGAAGCTTGAGAATACTTTTGTGTGCAAAGAAAACAAAAACATAGAAATTACTTTATTCAGCAATTTCTTCTCTGCAATCACCGTCCTCCGCCATTAAACTCTTCTATTAAAAACAAAATATCTTACAGACCCCAAACGTTTTGTAGCTGTGAAAATATTTTATTTTCAAATTGTGCATTACCAACAGTCTAGACTTGATCAGTCTAACAGTTAATTCGGTGCATGTCTATGTCAGTCAATGTTCGCATTGCTATTCTAAATAACCCCCACTAAGTTTTATGAACACTATTCTGTATTATTTCTTTGGGCTCAATGGCTCTCTTTTTTCAACAGCCTGTGGACGATGAATGTCCTCTGACTGCTCTGAAACAATCTGTCCGTGAATGGCTTCATTAACTAGTATCAGATTAGATTATGTAATGGATTAACTTGGCTGCACATCAGGCACTGAATACAGGAAGTGTCTTTCGTCTGTCATCAGTGTCTGCTGTCCCTCAGTCCTCTCTGTCAAATCTCCCTTTATGTCTCCACTTTATTTACTGGCCGATGACCCAGAAGTCTTTCTTGAGCTGTCAGTGTCGCCCCAGTGATATCATGAGATTGAGAGGACCTTAATATTGACGCTGGTCAGGGAACACAGGGGTCCAGGAAGTGGCTTTAGTCAGGCTGATAATTATCCTGGTTTGGATCGCCGGGTCAGTGTGACGACCAGCTGCGGTTTTTGGGCAGATTTTCGCTGGTATTTGGCAGTGGGACTGTGTGAAGCTGTCCAGTGTTTGAGCTCTAACTGTGAGCATGTTGGCATAGGGATGATCCCAGACAGTTTACCAGTACATTAAATGTGACTGGGTTAATGGAAGCAGTTGGTTAGTCATTTACCTGTTGGCCTTTCACACCCTCAGAATTTGACATAATGCATAGAATCAAAACAATGACCATATTTACTTTCTTAATGCATTTCGAATGCCGTTCGATGTTGTCATAACATCTGCAATTTGATTTGGTTGTGTAGCTTTGTTTTTCACAAAGGTGAAGACGGATTTCTTTCAAGCTTTAAACTAAGGGTGTGTTCATGCTTGTAGTTTTGTTTTGGTCCATAACAAAAAAGAAAATGTTTGCTTAGCAAACTACAAGTACCAGTACAAGACACAAAACAAAAGATATTAGGATAAGGTCGCAACCTGATTCAACAGCTTTTATGACGTATATTTTGCATCAAAACTTACAGAATATACAAAATAATGCAGTAGAATGGACTAAATGTGCTCGTTGTATGTGTACATATGCAGTTGTGCTGCAAAGAGATGGCAGTTCCGGCACCTGTACTGAACTGTAGTGGTGTTTGTGTTTGTTTAGATGTCATTGGTCCATGTTTTGTTCTTATTTCAGTCGAACTACACCAGAGTTAGTTTGAAAGCTTGTTTGCTGCACAACAAGGTTCGGATGGCAGCATTCACACTTATTCAAGTGAAATGTACTAACAGAGCAATCAGACCAGATTTTATTGTAACCAAACCAAACCTGCCAAGTCATTAAGTTTTTTTTTGTATAATTTACTTAAGACATCATATGGGCACTTTTTCCATAATGTAAATGTTATGTAAATCACTATGTAGAGAGTAGTAGCAAGACCAGACATGCTGCTGTTATCTGTCCGCAGGTTTGGCCCTCGAGGATGTTCTGAATGAGAGAAATCTTTTTTTTTTTTTTTTTAATATTTGTGCAATACTTTGAGTTTGTGGAGCAGGTGTTTAAATCAGGCATTAGTTTTTGCCTGTCCCCACCTTTACTTGTCTTTCCATGTCTAAAGTACACTAGAAATTTGTTAAAAGACATTTTCAATTCCAAATGAATGATACAACATATACTTTAACTTATGGCCTGGTTTCCCCTCACAGATCAAATCCTTCATGTACAGTATAGCTTATATTAAACATGACTAAACAGCACATATGTATTTAAAAGCAGATGAAATGGATAGTTTTCTGCTCCATTACCACTTGGTATTAGCAAACACCGGATTAGCAAGAACAGCTAAGAATAATCAGGCTTTAAAGGAAGGAGGTGCCACATTTCATTACCTTAGCAACATGTAGGCTACTAGGTGGGGCTTAAAAATTCTTTAGACCTCCCACCATGTGACATTGTGTACTTGTTTGGAGACCCACCTAAATGCCACACTTCATCATACTAGTAATGTAAGTTTTGATGTGTGCATGTGTTAGCGCATGTATGCCATTTAGTCCCCCTTCTGTTTATTTCTCCTCTAATCAGTTGCTATAGTTAAAAAAATTAAAGAATGTTTGATAAGGTTCACATCACTTTCATTTTGTGTCCATTTTATAGCATTGTGAATACGGTGCATGCATGCAGCTGCTTTCAGTGAAAGCAGAGCCGATAAGACAAGAAAAAAAATCACGACCATCAAGATTCTTAGAAAACCCCACAGAGAGAAAAAAAAAGAAAAAACCGGATCCATCTGCATGGGGAGCCAATCAGAGGAAGGAACCCACCATGTCCTCTATAGACAATGCTAGCCTGTTTGTGTGCTACTTGGTAGCACTGATATGATATGATATGATATGATATGATATGATATGATATGATATGACAGGCCTGGATTGGCCTACCGCACAGCCCCACCAGACTATAAAGGCTCATGGTGGTTTTGTATGAGGTATCGATCATCAATATTATTTGTGTTTAGAACTGGTCTGGGTGATAAGCTACAAAATTCTTTTCTAGTATGAACAATAATTATCTTCATACGTATGGTAATTTTGGACTACTACCGGATATTACATAAACCAATTTTCCACCAACTCTTAACCATCACTACTGCTCACTGGGCAGCTCTCATAAAATATTCAATTGAACTTTCATTCACCATCATGAATTGTTTACTACTTCGGAGCTGAATATTTTGTTAGATTTGCACATTTCTGATGAAAACATGTCACTACTCCACTAGAATGATTTGTGGGCAGTTGCAAGTAATTCGCTAATGTGGTTTGCTAAGGTTTTGAGGGTTTGTGCCGCTGGCTGTGTGGGTTGTTCTGGATTGTTTTGGGTGTGCTTACTCTGCAAGTTAAAAGAGCTCAATGATGATATTCTGGTCTCTAGATTTGATGGGACAGTGTTGGATGAGTTACACGGCAAAGCTTAAAACACTTAGGGTTGAGGGTTTGTTAAAATACTAACGTTAATTAAGTCAGGCCAACAGAAATGAACTCATGAAGAGATGTGCACAACATCACCCTCTGGTGAATCTGTGAGAAACAGCAGCATTTTGTTTATGCACACGTGTTGTGGCCCCCTTGTGGTGGGATTTGAACATATTGTCTCTGTTGGCAAAACTTGTGAATTGAGTTTGGCTGGATTTTCTGAAAGAACAGTTAAACTGCTGGAATCCAGTTTGTTGTTGTTGTGTGTGTGTGGTCAGGGGGTACTGGGCTCTGCATGGTTATTTATATCCTCAGTGTCCTCAAGCAGCTGTTATCCCCCCTCCCGAGCCAGAGCACTCTTGCTTGATGTCCTTGTCATAACGTCGTGCCCCACGTTGAGCTCTGCTCAAGACGTCTGCCCATGGATGTCTACCTGACCACCTGCTTAACATAACAAAGGGGATTCGATGTGTCTACTTTGTGTTTGACAGGTACAGGAATCAGTGTTTAAAGCCTGCCGGACAGTCGTTCGTGTGTGTGTGTTGGTTACTTCACATTGTGGCCTCTTCACATGTGCTCTATTTATAGTGAATGTTCTGGTGTCATGAAAGCTCAGTCCTGTTGCCTTAAATTGCACTTTCACTTTCAGACATGTTGCTTTTACATTACAAATCTGCTCTTTAAGCATTGTTTTTTCAGTTTATGTGAAGCTTGATTCACATTATTTTATCTGTATACTACAGTAAAGTTTGAGTTCCAGCTCTCTCATCTGTCATTATTTACTCACCCTCATGTCTTCCATTACAATTTTAATGTTCATTTCAAAGCTTGGAATATAACACACGAGTCATATGAACCACGTTCCATTGTCATTTTGGAAATCGACAGCCCCGCATGTCATTCACATTCATTCAGGAAAGGAGTGACCAATATAATTTTCAAAAAATTACACATTGAAATTAGAACTGTCATGCTGAAAGCCTAAATAATGCTTCCCGCTTTATGTTTACTCCATTTAACAGATTAGATGTTAATCCTTATTTCTTTTCTTGTAGCTATTCATTCTACCCGTTCACCGCAGGGTCCTAGTACCCCCAAAACTTCAATCGGAACGACTGCCTGCATTTAACCGATCCTGTATTCTGTCCCTCCGCAAACCAGCCTTCCTTCTCCTCCCCTTTCCTTCCCTCTCTTCTCCTGAACTGTCTGTTTCATCATGGCCTTCTCATCTCGTTTCTCATTTTGGGAGAAAAAGGAAAGTACTGTTTTCTGCTGTTTGTTTATTAATTTATTGTCTGTTCAGGACAGGTGACATAGAACCAGATTTTTCTCCAAATTAAGATAAATGATTGTTTGGTCAATATAATACAGAGCCCTTAAGAGGACACTGTGATGGAAAAACTATGACATGGGAGGAAAAAATATATTTAATTGCTTTTGCATTCGCTTGCCAAGCGTTTGCGTTCTCCCTCAAAAGTGTTGGATTCCACCAAGTAGCTTTGCATTCGCTTGCAAATCTTTTGCATTCTCTTAGTATTACTTTTCTCTGGAAGAACCTCCCTTGCACACATTCTAATTAGTGTTAGTGTATGTATATGAGAGTTTAGCTGTAGAGGTTAATCTTCAGTCTGAAAGATGGATAAACTGTATATTGAGAGAACAGAGAGAGAGCAGGGTCAGATGTCACATCAAGAACAATGTCTCAGGTTAGAGCATCTGATCGCTGGTTTAACTTTCCTGTCTCTATCTGCCTCCCTTCAGGTGAAAGATGAAAATGTCCCTGGTGCAAAAAGCTCGAATGTAAGTGTTTGAGCAGCGTTTGCATTACTGCATGACTCGGATTTCAGATGGGTGTCTGTTCTGAGATCAGAAGAGATTACATCTCCCAGAACTCTGCATTTGTTATTGTGGCTGTGGTTCACTCTAAAACACATCCTGTGTGTTTACTTCACGTATATCATCAGGAGGTGCTAAAGATGGGGTTTGTTCAGAAAATGGTGGTCCTTTTTTTTAGGACAGCTGTTTGCTTCCACTTTGTAATTACCATATGAAAGCAGTTCATCTGTTTAGTCACTTCATCCAGATTAAATTTAGTAGATGAAATTGAATGGAAACAGGGTGAGTAAAAGTAACTTTCTAAACTATAGAGTCCTAAATGCTCAAATGTGAATATTAGCAGGTGTAAAGATCATTTTTGCAGAATAAGGTGAGAGTGACTGTATATGGATGTTTGTTTAGAACTGTACTGCTGCTGTACTCCAGTGGGTGGGGCTTGTTGACATCACACCCTGCCCTTTTTGTCCTCCAATCACTGCTGTAGTGGGAGGGGCAGCTGGAGGAAGAAAGAGAGGGAAGGAGCACGAGAGGGATGCTGAGCTAAGATTGTGTGTGTCTGAAGCAAATGTGTGAGACGTTTGCAAGTCATCATGGAGGCACAGGGCTGGAGGCCTGTCCAGCGCTCTCAAAGTGCTGCTGTCAATTTCAGTGTCCCAAAGAATGCCGTGCACAGCTGGAAGAGCACCAGTATCATCACCTTCAGGATAGACATGAAGGTCTGTCTGCACATAAGAGCTCATTCCTAGTATCTAGTATAACTAAATATGCACTTTAAATTGTTATTTTATAGTGTGAAGTGATTGCGAGGTCTTTACAATACTCCAGGTTCTGAATTGTGTAGTGTGAGAGAGAGACTACCAAAGCCTTTGCGGTTGATCCTGTAGAGTTGTGTTTCAGGGCTGTGAGCCAGTGTTGCACTGCAGTGACCTTAATTACTGGGTTTGTCTGTTAACCTGCCTGACTGTGCTGAGAAAAGAACTGCAAAGTGCCTGGCCATGTGGAAGCAGGAGTCTTTTTCAGATGAACTTTCAGTACTTGCAGATGGGCTGGAGAGAGTGTGAAGATCCTCTGATATTCAGAATGTCCACCCATCTGTCATCATTTGGGAAATTCAGGAAACTCTGGAAGGTTGTTGCTTGTGGAATTATATCGAAGCTATTGTGAACCTCAAAATAGTGCTATTTTTTAAGTTACAAGGGATGTGAACTTTTACCTTTAGTTCTTGCTGCTAGTGTGTAATTTCATAGGTTTTTTTCTTTCTTTTGTGGTGACCTGCACGTGTCCGTTCTGGGTTGTGTGAACAGTCGGACAGTGAGAACAGTATGAGTCAGTCTCAGACAGCAGTAAGTGGCTCAACCGAGCGACGTCGGGGTGAACCATCAACAGCGGTGAATCCAGAGCGGCCACTGACTGTAGACCAGAGAAGCAGCGACTCCATGAACGGACGACATGGCAGCTTTGAGTCTGACACATTGACGAGGAGAGGACTGAACCTGGCACACAAAGCAGGGTCAGAGGAAACGCATTTGACAGCCACTTCAGTCCCCAAAACAAGCCGTCCACTGCAAGCTGGCAGCTCTGTGGATGGAGATGCCCTCTCTGTTGGGTTGACCAGCCTAATGGGCCGTGCAAGGACTAAAGAGCATCGCTCTCGCTTGAGAGCTGCCGAACGAAAAGAACCTCAAGAGGAAAGCAAAGAAAGGATTGGTGAATGCGAGACCCCCTCAGAAGAACCCCAACCATCCACCCCTGCAATCAGTCCACCTCCTAGACTTGACCCTCTTGCCCCTCCTGTTGGCTTTTTACCTTCTAAGCCAAATCCTCTTACCCCTCCTGCTGGATTCCTTCCAGTCGCCAAGCCTGATCCATTGGCTCCACCTGCTGGTTTCATTCCAGC